>SOZL01001635.1:0-61635 GCA_009733165.1 Naja naja | reverse complement strand
AACAAATAGACTCTGATTCTGATGGCAGTGAGGCAGAGGAGGGGATTTTTAGACTCAGAATGGAGAAGAAGAGAAAAGACTCTGGGAAAAACAGGCAAGGTTTCTGCAGAGGCTGTGGGGGGGGCACCCCCGCACTGAATGCAAGTTCTTTGACTCCATTTGCCTACGTTGTGAGAAACGGGGTCACATAGCCAGAGTCTGCAAATCATCCAGAACTCCACCTAGTAGGAAAAAATTTCCTGATAAAGACTTTAAGCCCAACAATTTCCTTGAAAAGATGGGGCGAAATTTAGAAGCAAATGGCAAGAATGAAACTCACCAAACAATCACTATTGGTCATTCTTCACCCTTAAAAAGCAGAAAAGTACACGTGAAGGTGTTTATTGAAGGAAGGCCTTGCCAAATGGAAGTGGACTCAGGCTCTTATTTATCTATGGTGTCATGGGACACTATCCACAGACTCTTTCCCAAATTCAGAAGAAGCATTTCCAGAAGCAAGCACTGACTCTCAAAGACTACCAAGGGAACAAGATTCCAGTAGTTGGAGCAAGAGATTTCAACGTGCAGTTTAAAGGCCACACCAAACGTTTGCCCCTGACCATCGTGGACAAGGATCGCCCAAGTTTGCTGGGACTTGAGTGGTTCAAGCCACTAGGCATCGAGGTGACTGGCATCAATCACGTGAGCAGCTCTGAATGGGAGGAGTCCTTGAAGTCTGAGTTTCCAGAGGTCTTCAGCGAAGGACTGGGCAAGTATATGGGGACCCCTATTGCTTTCAGCCTAGACCCCAAGGTGCCCCCAATTCGTTTAAAGCCCAGGAGGGTTCCATTTGCTTTAAAGGAAAAAATTGATGCACAATTAGATAAGCTCATTGCTCAAGGGGTTTTAGAGCCTACTGACCACTCCAGATGGGAAACACCCATAGTCACACCAGTCAAGGCTGATGGGTCAGTGAGAATCTGTGGTGACTATAAGGGGACACTTAACCATGCGCTGCAGCAGAGCGCATACCCAGTACCAGTTGTGCATCATCTGCTCCATTCCCTTGGCAGGGGTACAGTATTTGCCAAACTGGACTTGGCTCAGGCATATCAACAATTAACAGTTGATGATGCCACTGCAGAGGCACAAACAATTGTGACTCATAGAGGTGCCTTCAAATGTAAAAGACTACAATTTGGAGTAAGCGTGGCACCTGGCATTTTTCAAAGCCTTATGGAAAGAATGTTGCAAGGACTGCCAGGGGTAGTGCCTTATTTTGATGATGTGTTAATCTCTGCTGAAAATGACACTCAGCTTCAAGAGAGACTCAGAGAAGTCCTTACCAGATTCAGAAAAGCGGGTTTAAAAGTCAAGGAAGACAAATGTACACTCAAAACAGACAGAGTTGAGTTCCTGGGGTACATGATTGACAAGCATGGCATCCACCCTACTGATGCCAAGGTTAAAGCAATCAAGGAAGCCCCTAAACCTAGATGCAAGACAGATTTGCAAGCCTTCCTTGGACTTATTAACTTTTATCACATGTTTCTACCTCACAAAGCATCTATTGCTGAGCCTTTACATCGCCTGCTTGATAAGAAGCTGTTTGGATCTGGGGGGAAGGAACAGTCAGCATTTAACAGTATTAAGAGACTAATCACGTCTGATGCTGTGTTGATACAGTTCTCTGAGAATTTGCCTGTTGTTCTGACTTGTGATGCATCCCCTTTTGGAGTGGGGGTTTGAGTCACAGGCTTCCCAGTGGAAGGGAAGCCCCAATTGCATTTTACTCTCGCACTTTGTCCAAAGCAGAGAGGAATTATAGCCAACTGGACAAGGAGGCATTAGCAGTTGTTGCAGCTGTTAAGAAATTTCATGAATATCTGTATGGCAGGTCATTCACCATTGTTACAGATCACAAACCTTTATTAGGCATTGTGGCAGGAGACAAACCTACACCTAATATCCTGTCACCAAGAATGCTGAGGTGGACTGAATTTCTTGCAGCCTATTCATACAAACTGATTCACAGGCCTGGCAAGGACATTGGACATGCTGATGCACTGAGTCGTTGCCCACTACCTTGCCACAAGGAGGACTTTGAACTTGAAACTCACACCTTTTTCCTAGAGACTGTTGCTAAGCTTCCAGTCCATGCTGCTGAGATTGCCAGAGAGACTGCCAAAGATGCTGTGTTGGCACCTGTTATAGGCTGGATTAAGAAAGGTTGGCCTCTTCAAGATCTACCTCACCTTGCCCAACCTTTTAAGTCCAGGCAAACTGAATTATCTGTATTAAGAGGATGTATTTTGTGGGGTAACAGGGTGGTTATTCCTGCAAAACTGCAAAGGGAGGTTTTGGAAATGTTACATGAGGGTCATCCTGGGATTGTAAGGATGAAAGGTTTGGCCAGGAGTTATGTATGGTGGCCAGGTATTGACAAAATGGTTGAAAACTGGGTAGCATCTTGTCCCAATTGCCAGGTAGTCAGGCCTGCTCCACCTCACGCCCCCACACAGGAATGGGAATGTCCTAGGGGCCCATGGTCTAGAATCCACATTGATTTTGCAGGCCCTACAAGAGGGCACACTTTTCTAGTTATAGTAGATGCATATTCCAAATGGCTAGAGGTAATTCCCATGACATCCACTACAACTGAGGCTGTCATCAAGCAGCTCAGAAAATTGTTTGTAACCCATGGGTTACCAGATGTCCTTGTTTCTGACAATGGCCCTCAATTCACATCTAACATTTTTGAATCCTTTCTAGCTCAACAGGGTATCAGACATGCCCTCACTGCCCCTGGGCACCCTTCGGCCAATGGCCGGGCTGAACGCATGGTACGCTTTACCAAAGAGAAGCTTCAGCAGCTGGGTCCTGGGGATATCACTGAGAAGCTTGAAAAACTTCTTAGTGTTCAGCACATCACTCCTAGCCCATCAAATAACTTGTCCCCAGCAGAGTTGTTGATGGGTAGGAAACTTAGGTCTTCCCTTGACCGCCTTCATCCCACTTACGCACCCAACGCACCACTGGATTCCACTTCCAAAGTTCGTTCTTTTAGTGTGGGAGATTCTGTATATGCTAGGAACCTTATAGGTGAACCTTTGTGGATTCCTGCTGAAATAACTCACATCACTGGCCCTCGTTCTTACAGGGTACAAACAGAGGATGGCCTCCTCTGGAGCAGGCACATTGACCAACTTAGATCCAGGTTCCCTCAGGAACATCGCCCCTGTCTCTCTCTGGGTCCCTCACCTGATGTCTCTTCTAGGGGAAGGGGGAACAGGAGGAAAATCAGCAAACAAGAATCAACCCCATGTGTAACGAGCCATTGCGACAGGAACCATCCCGAACCCTGTCACAATGCCAAGATCCATCCTTAGAAGTGGAAGATTGCACATCACTACCTGACTTGGGTGCTGACATTGGAATGGAGATGGGTTGGGAGGAGAGACCAGATTCTAACAGTCTAACAGGGTCTCCTTTCACAGGAAGTCCCAACAGGGAAATGTCAGCAGACACATTTCCCTCTCACTGGGTGAGAACGTTAAAACTTCTGAACCACGAAGGTCTCAACGTACACGTAAGAGCCCCACCTATTTAAAGGAATACATTAGATAGGTTGGGGTTTGGTATGGACTGAACCTAGTGGGGAGGGGTGTTATGTATGTAGGTTTGAATGTTATTGGTTTATTTGAACTGTTCTTGTAAAATGTCAAATGGTATTGGTTTAAATAGTGCGGGAAGAAACCCTGCACTCCCATTGGCTGGCAGCTACGGCTGCAGGCTATAAGAGGCAACCGTAGCCAAGCCAGGACGGGTCCATTCGAGCTGTAGTCACTTAATAAACTCTTTGCTGGAACTCCTCGCGTCTGACTCTTCATGCAAACTTAACACAAAATACCTTAAATCTTTGTTTGTATACTCTGAATTTTGTGAATTTAACTGGACATCCATTAACTACCGCTGCAGAGAAGCCATTTTCCTCTCCCTCATCTGAGATTTACCCAAACCACAAGGTATATTTATTGTGCTTACTGACCGCATGGAAGGTACTATACAGTATAAACAAACTGCAATACAACACATAGCACAATCAACACAACACTCTTTTACATACACCTAGAAATGGGATGGTGGGCCTGTTCTACAGGCCTACAGCCTTTGCCACGGCCATGTGATTAACACGACAGGTTTTTGCATCTGTCCAAGTATGCCACGCATATACATCACCAGAGGAAGGACATTTACAACACCTACTCAGTGTCAGAACTCATTAGGCACAAGCGGAGCCTATCTCACACTCACAGGTGCTTGTTAGTAGGATTGGCCTAACAGGAGCAGGTACTGGAATAGCCTCTTTTGCACATCAATATTCTCATTATACAACTTAGGGCAGCTATTTGACGAAGACCTGGAAAGAATAGAAACCTCTATCTCCACTTACAAAAATCCCTCACCTCCCTCTCAGAAGTAGTTTTGCAAAATTGAAGAGGACTTTTTTTTTTTTTTTAATTACATTTATAGCGCCTTCTTCGACAAGACTCAGGCGGCTTACATTTTTGGAGCACAACTCAAGCGGCATTTTTACAAGGTCAGCTAATTGCCCCCAACAATCTTGGGTCCTCAATTACTCCCGAGAGGATGGAAGGCTGAGTCAACCTTGAGCCTGGGGGATTCGAGCCTACAGTAATTGTAGACAGCTGGATCTTAAGAGCAGGCATTTAACAGCCTGAGCCACCAAAGCTTTGACCTACTTTTCTTACAAGAAGGGGGTTATGTGTGCTTTAAGAGAAGAATGTTGCTTTAGGCAGATCATCTGGCATAGTTCAGACTCCATGAACAAATCGGGAAGGCCTGAACATCGGAGAAGGGAGAAGGGAGGGTCATCAAGGGGGTTGAGAGTGGTACAAATTCCCTCCTGGCTCACTACCTTGCTAAGTGCAGTTGCTGAACTTTAATTTTGCTTATATTGCTATGCACATTTTGGGCCATGTTTGCTAAAATGCCTTAACATTTATCGAGTGCAAAATAGGATCCATTAGAGATTAGTATTAAGCATCTAAGATGCTTTGTTAAACCAGAAATATAGCAAGGCACCTATCAAACTCGTGCCACAGGATAATGTATCAGAACAAAATCTCTTCACCATGAGCAGTGAGGAGGAAGATGATGACACCATGACCAAGACACTTGAAGACATCTCCTTGCACAAAACACCTCGCACCCTACGAGGAAGGAAGAAAGGAGACGACTACTTTGAAAAAACAAAACAGAGGAGGATTTGCTATAAAATCATTAATGCTTTGTATTAGCCATTAAAATGTGTGTGCAGGCTTCTGTAAAAGCTGAACCACATACAAGGATCCATTAGTTACTTGTGTATTAGACCTTGCTTCTGTATTTGACATATAAACCTTTGGGTGACCTGTATGGTAGATTCTTATCAGAGTCGGACCATGTACAGAAAGTTAGCAGCGGAGAATGTAGCTGGACTGTCTGTTGTTTCTACATATCCGTTCCAACCACATAACCACAACTGTAACATTTGCTTGCTGCTTGCACAATTTGCAGCTACATTTATGGAAAAATGTACTCATAGTAGCTCTACTAACCCCGCCTATACTCACCCAAAAAGAGCCCCCTGGACTCTGTGTCGGGTCAGCTATCGAGGAAGAACTGCGTGGAGTCTTTTGACGTTTGGCCTTAACAATGAGCGGCCCTCCAAGTGCGGACCAAAACTGCAACCAACATTAATTAAGTAACCGTCTACCTATCACATTAATTAGCTATTGTAATTGTTTAGTGTACTATTGTCATTGACCATGCCAGCCAAAAACTCCAAACCTCCACTACCAAACAACAACAAAAGAATAATATCTCTACCAATGACCTCCCAGACTCCTGCACATGCTTCAGATGTCTTGAAACCATCAATGAAAGCGAAAATAACATTAAATGCCACATATGTGACAATCAACCCCACCTTGCCTATTTAAACTTAAACAAAAACCTAGCTGATCTCCTAAAAACATCAGGTACATTCCCTGTCTATGTCATCATGTTTACCTAAGCTAAACAAACTGAGTACCGTGCCTGACAGAGTTGAAAGCATAGAATCATTCATTCACTCAAAGAAGAACGCTTAGAACATGTTTTGAAACAACTATACAAGGCAAGCTAAAATATCTCTTGAAAAAAAAATGCAGCACGATAAGCAAATACCTATCAGATCAAACTCAAAATTCCCAACTCAACAACCACTACCCACAACTAAACATCAACTACAATCACAACTACAAAACCAAAAAACCACCAAAAACCACAGCCACAAATAATCACTATCCCATCAAAATAATTCCACAAATGATATCCCCTTACTCATCATAGACATCATGGAACGTGATCAGAAATGTCCAAATGCATTCTTATTTGGTCTTGAAGACACCAAACTAATCAGATGACATCACAAAGTTCACAATATCATAAGCAACTCAAATACAACAAACATCTCTCCTGAAGATATCATTGAAATAACCAGAGATGGCCCTGAGTTCAAATACATGACGGCTTGGTGGCCCCAAGATTTTGTAGAGTTGTTTGCAAAAATGAGTCCAGCAAACGTATATTCATTCATACAATAAACGCCATTGCAAACACCAATCCCACCCATAACAAACTTCGCTGAAGACCAGACTTGTCCATACTGCAAAGAATCCGCTCCCGTGAACTCGGCACAGAACTCAAAAAATGTCTAGACAATGGAGAGAAGGACCTGTACATTGACTACCATGCTGATTGTTTCAAAAGTAAGTCACACAACTCACAACTCCGCATCCAACCCTACCTCATCCAATCCACCATCACTCAAAACTAGGCATGCACGCCCCTAACTACCTCAATTCCAACTACAACTGGCCTTAAATGCAAGCTACTCAATGCAAGAAGCCTTGTAAATAAAATACCTGAATTTCTCCTCTTACTAAATATGGCTAAATTTGACATCATATTTGTCTGTGAAACATGGCTCAATGCATCTCTCCCTGACTCCATTACCACAGTAAGAGACTATCATGTTACTGATCAGATTGTGAAATCCGTAGGAGGTGGTGTTGCTATCTTCTATAAAAAGTCCTACATCTAAAAACATCCAAGTTACCCAGGAGCTTGCTCTTCCTGAGACCATCGTCTGTGAACTGTCCTTAAATATCACATTTCGATTCTTACTATGTTACAGAGCCCCTGATTATGACATCATGTAAACAAGTTAAATTCACTACTAACATGGGCAACATCCTGCCCACATGCTTTTATCTTTCTTGGTGACTTCAATCTACCTCATATTAACTGGACCCTAAATGAATGTAAAACTGAACCCATACATGCAACCTTCTACAATGCTGTAACAAATCTGGGACTGGAACAACTAGTAACCAACAATACTAGACTTAACAACTGCCTCGATCTCATCTTCTGCAATAGTTTGAATTCAATTTATGGAATACAAATTAAAGAACCCTTTTCCAACAGTGACCACAACATGATTGACTTTTGTCTCAACATACGTCCACACAAAAATCATCATAACGATGGGATCCCCAATTATAACTTCAAAAAAGGCAACTATGATCTTATAGACAACGATATCTCATCTCTTGATTGGCAATTTCTATTCACTGGATGCAATACTGTTGAAGACCATTACAACATATTTTTACTTGAAGTCAAAAGAGTCATCAAAGTATATGTACCAATAACAACTTCCAAAACCAGAAAAAACAAATTACCCATAACAATAAGGAAGCTTCAATCCAAAAAAATCACTTTGGAAAAACAAATCTGGTCACGTTGCCAACTTCAAAAGCCGATACAAAAATTTATGCCACCAGATAAAGACTGAATGCACCAATTATCACATTAAACAAGAGGAAAACCTTCTATGCACCAATTCCACCCGCTTTCTACAATTTTGTAAACAACAAACTAAAAGACTCAAGGTCCATCCCACCCCTGAAAGGACCTAATGGTAAAGACTGCAATGATGACACCATTAAAGCCAACCTCTTTAACACATTCTTTGGCTCAGTATTTGTAAACAGCAATGGATCATGCCCAGTATTTCCTAGTCGAACCACAGACAACTACAATGATCTAATACATATCGATTTTACAGAAGACAATGTTGAAAAAGCACTATGCAATCTAAAACCATCTCTATCTATTGGACCGGATGGAATATGTGCCTACTTCTTAAAAAGCTATCCACTGCCATAGCCAACCTCTAAGCATAATCTTTGAAAAATCTTTCAGGACCAGCTCCTTGCCAAACCTATGGTCACAAGCCACGGTCATCCCCATCTTCAAAAGGGAGACCCCAGCCTAGTTGAAAATTACAGACCAATCTCTTTATGCTGCATCACCTGTAAAGTCATGGAATCAATTATTAACCAATCCATTATCCTCCACTTAGAGACAAACAACCTACTCTCTAATAAACAATTTGGTTTCAGAAAAAACTATCCTGTAATCTGCAACTCTTACACTGCAAAACATATGGACTACACAACTCGATCAGGGCAAAGCAATAGACGCAATCTACATAGACTTCTGTAAAGCCTTTGATTCAGTGGTACATGACAAACTACTCCTAAAACTAAAATCTTATGGTATCTCTGGACACCTGCATAACTGGATAGAAGCATTCCTGTCAAACAGACAACAAATGGTCAAAATTGGGAGCGTCCTATCAAATTCTGTACCTGTCAACAGTGGTGTCCCCAAGGCAGTGTTCTAGGACCAACTCTCTTCATACTCTACATAAATGACCTCTGTGATCATATTAAGAGCAACTGCATTCTCTTCGCTGATGATGTAAAGCTATTCAACACCACAGACAATACTGCTACCCTTCAAAAGACCTCTATGTATCAGAATGGTCAAACAAATGGAAACTTCAAATCTCAACAAATAAATGCTCTGTCTTACATATTGGCAAAAAAATCAGAAAATAAAATACAAGCTGAATAGTCAAGACCTTGTTGATGATCCAAACTCTGTCAAGGACCTTGGAGTACTCATCTCTAATGATCTAAGTGCTAGAGCCCACTGTAACTACATAGCCAAAAGGCATTAAGAGTTGTTAACCTAATCCTATGTAGCTTTTCTCTGGTAATATCACACTACTAACTAGAGCATACAAAACATTTGCTAGACCAATACTTGAATACAGCTCATCAGTCTGGAACCCACATTACGTATCTGATATTAACACAGTTGAGAAAGTCCAGAAATATTTCACAAGAAGAGTTCTCCACTCCTCTACTCATTGCAGAATACCTTATGCCACCAGACTTGAAATTCTAGACCTAGAAAACCTAGAACTACTTCGGTCCGATCTAAGTATAGTATATAAAATCATACATTGCAATGTCCTACCTGTCAATGAATACTTCAGCTTCAACCATAACAATACAAGAGCACACAATAGATACAAACTCAAGGTAAACCGCACCAAACTTGATTGCAGGAAATACGACTTCAGCAACAGAGTGGTCAATGTCTGGAATACTCTACCTGACTCTGTGGTTTCTTCCCCAAACCCCCAAAACTTTAACCTTAGACTGTCTACTATTGACCTCACCCCTTTCCTAAGAGGTCTGTAGGGGGCGTGCATAAGCGCACCAACGTGCCTACCATCCCTGTCCTATTGTTTCTTTTATTTTTCTTATATGTATCCATTTCATATATTCATAACTATGTTTATACTTATACTTGTTATCTTATAATCGCTTGACAAATAAAATAAATAAATAATAAATTGTGTCAAGAGAATACAATGATCATAGCAAACACTTTTCCAACAACCCAAGAGACAACTCTACACATGGACATCACCAGATGGTCAACACAGAAATCAGACTGTCTATGTGCTCTGCAGCCAAAGATGGAGAAGCTCTATACAGTCAGTAAAAACAAGACCAGGAGCTGACTGTGGCGTATATCATGAGCTTCTCATTGCAAAATTTAGGCTTTAATTGAAGAAAGTAGGGAAAAGCACTAGGCCACTCAGGTATGAACTAAATCATATCCCTGATGAATATACAGTAGATGTGACAAATAGATTTAAGGAATTAGATCTGATAGACAGAGTGCCTGAAGAACTATGAGTGGAGGTTCGCAACATTGTACAAGAGGTAGCAACTAAAACCATCCCAAGGAAAAAGAAATTCAAGAAAGCAAAATGGCTGTCTGACGAAGTTTTACAAATAGCTGAGGAAAGAAGGGAAGCAAAAGGCAAGGGAGAAAGAGAAAAATACACCCAATTGAATGCAGAATTCCAGAGAATAGCTAGAAGAGATAAGAATGCCTTCTTAAATGAACAGTGCAAAGAAATAGAAGAAAACAATAGAATAGGGAGGACCAGCGATCACTTCAAGAAAATTGGAGATATGAAGGGAACGTTTCATGCAAAGATGGGCATGATAAAGGACCAAAATGGCAGGGACCTAACAGAGGCAGACGAGATTAAGAAGAGGTGGTAAAATTACACAGAAGAACTATACAAGAATGAGCTTAACGTCCCTGATAACCACGATGGGGCGGTCACTGACCTCAGGCCAGACATCCTGGAATGTGAAGTCAAATGGGCCTTAGGAAGTCTGAGCAACAACAAAGCTAGTGGAGGTGACAGTATTCCAGCCGAGCTATTCAAATTCTTAAAAGACGATGCAATAAAAGTGCTACACTCAATTTGCCAGCAAATTTGGAAAACTCAGCAGTGGCCACAGGATGTCAGCTTTGGAAGCCCTATTGAGATTTGATGCTCGCACGCTGCCACAATTGAGCTTGGGGAAGTGGGTGGGGGGAATTCATTTGAGTATATCTAGTTAGACAAAATAAAATACTTTTGCTGGTTCAAGGTCACGTAGTGTTGCGCATAGTGAAAAGGAAGTCTTACTTTGGGATGGATTGTGATTGGGCCATATGATGTGGTGATGGGTATAGGGGATGGATTTGTAGTTTTTACTTTTGCAAGGAAGCCCGAAACTTTCAGATTCGGGATTCCACAGATGTACCAGTTACTATCCAAATAAAAGGAACCTTTGAGAGATGTCTGTCTTGGAGTCATTGGTTGGAATGGAGGTTTGATGGAATGCTGAAATTATCCCAAATCTGGAAACAAACTCCAGCACCCCGAAATGGGGCTGTCAGGGGTGCTGAGCCCCAGCACTGACTCCAAAAATGGAGCAGTGCGAAGTCTCAGTGAAGATGAGAGAAAGGGAGGAAGCTACAGAAAGGGCTATGGGACTGGCCACCAGAGAACTAATTGAGGCCCCCTGCCCCCCTTCTGAAGAATTCTTGCAAGTGATGGAAGCTGCAGAGGAAAGACGGAGACTAGGCACTTGGCCCAAGGAAACGGATTCATGGAGAAGCTGCCAGACAGAGCTGAATCCAGAGATGGGACTGGAGGAGAAGCTGCCTGAACACCTTTCCTACTCCAGCCCTCTGAGGATGGCTCACGAGACAGAGTGGAGAAGTGGGGGGGCATTGGAATCAGACAACTCCCAAGACTGGAACCTGTTGCTTCCATTCCGAAGCCAGTCATTGGCAGGGATCCCAGAGCAATTCCAGCAACTTAAGGTGGAAAGTTATGTCTCACAGCCACAGCCTCTCCAGATGAGCTGGGTCCTAACACAGCCCACGTTCACTTTCCCTAGTCCAAGACTTGACAGTGGAACCAGCGTTGTGTCGGTCAGAGGTGGCCTAAGGATCGGCCCAGCACAGCAGGCCCAAGCAGCAAGGGTGGGACAGCAGATGCAGCCAACATTGGGTACGTCACAAACCCCAATTCCTCCCCTTCCAAAGCCAGCAAGGAGGTTACCCCCTGTGGAGAGTATTCCTCCAGGGTGAGGATTCTATCCTGGTCAGAGGTGGGTCCAATGCCAGTGGATTCCAGCACCAGTTGCACCGCCTGGTTCGGGAGCACCCTGGGCCCAAGGAGCAGCAGCGATCCCTCCTCAGCAAGGGGATCTGTGCAGGCAGCAGACTGTGGCCACCACCCTTTTTCCAACATGGGGAAGAATTCAGCAGACAGCCCCTATTCAGCAGGTTCCAATCCAGCCGCCCCTCAGAGCAACCCTGCAGGGCCCCTTCTTCCAGCATGCCCCAGCCGCTTAGCAGATCCCAGCTCAGCCGCCCCTTGGGGTACTCCTCCAAGGCCCTTTCATGCAGCTGGCTCAACACATTCCAGCTCAGCCTGCAGTTGCTATGGTGATCCCCCCCCTCAGACCAGACCAAGTGGCTTTCAAAGCAACTTTTGATGGATGGCATGAACACTTTGCTTACTTTCTTACCCAAATCTGGTCACACATAGATCGGTTTGGAAACCACTATGCAGCAGATCGCGACCTAGTTTCTGCAATTACAGATGGGATGAATGAAGGGGACACTTCCAATTGGGTAGCTCAATTGAACTATGAGGATGCCCCAGAGCTACAAGATGCCGCTGTCTTTATTGAGCTTCTTAGGGCTAGGTTTGAAAACCCTGATAGAATAGGGGAGAGTGAAGACAAAATAATGGAAATGAAGCAAGGCAAGCAACCCTTAAAAGACTTTGCATGGGACTTTAGAAGGGTTGCAAGCAACCTCATGAACTGGCCTGATGGAATACTTCTGCACTATTTTAAGAACGCTATTGATCCAGAAGTCAAAAAAGCATGCAGCATCAGAGGAATGCCAGAAAGATTACAGGATTGGTATGCCATGTCCCTTAGGCTGGACAGGGAAATCAACCCACACCAAAAAAAACCCCTCTGAGGGCCCTCCTAGGTGAACATTGGCCAGATGGCCTCTGACTAAACCTAATGAAGCTGCTCCTACCCAACTCACAAGAATTATAAAGTGCTATCAATGTGGCCAGGCTGGTCATAGGGCAGCCGACTGTCTGGTTCCTGCACCTGTTCCACAACTGAGGCCTAGTACAGCTGCCAGGGGCTGAAGAAATCCACAGAAGCCTCCAGACACTAGCGGGTTTGCTAGACGTGCTGTAGAGGGTCCCCTCCCTACAGAATTAAAATAGATACCCTGGATAAAGCACAAGATCTCCACGACCAACTGGTAGGCACAGAAGAAACAGGCAGCAGTAGGGAGGAACTGGAACCAACAAGCCAAGAAGACCAGCAACAGGAAAGGAAGGAGAAAGGACAGGAAGAAGAGAAAAAGAGAGAAGAAGAAGAACCACAAGAAGAAGAGTAAGAACAAGGGCTCCAAGAGAAATAAGGAACAACAGGAATTAGTGAGTGGCAGAGAAGAAGGAGAATGGAAAATAATTTGATAATTTGTTTTGGCAAAACAAAAGATGGACATTGTGTGCCTCCAGGAGGTACACATCAAAAATCAGGATAAAAAATATGTACAGTATAAAAAATTAGGAAAACTCCACGTAGCTCTAGCAGACAAAAAAAAAAGAGGGATAGCAGTTTACATCAGAGAAGGAATAAAAGCAGAAGTATTATATGTAGACTTAACAGGTAGAACATTGATGATAGAAGTGTTTTGGGATCAGAAAAGGATATTGTTAGTGGCCATATATGCACCCAATAGTGAACAAGAAAATTATTATAAGAAAGTTCATGAGAAAATATTAGAATTAGGTAAAGAAGATATATGTATGATAGGGGACTTCAACGCAATCATGGACATAAAAAAGGATTATTATAGTA
This sequence comes from Naja naja, assembly GCA_009733165.1. Lineage (NCBI taxonomy): Eukaryota > Metazoa > Chordata > Lepidosauria > Squamata > Elapidae > Naja > Naja naja. The sequence continues at coordinate 47,929 of SOZL01001635.1, read as the reverse complement.
ATCAAAGAACGAAAAAGAAAAAGAACAGCCTTCCAAAATCATTCCTGAATATGGCAGAAGAACAAAATTTAATAGATATTTGGAGAACACATAACCCTAAAGAAAATTGGTTCACCTTTTATACTAATCCCCATAAATCGTGGTCGAGAATCGACATGGCCTGGATAAGTAAGATATTAGTGAAGGATATAGAATCAGTAGAAATAGTATCAAATGTGTGGGCAGACCACAATCCCCTAATAGTAATATGGAAAGGACAACAAAAACGAAGGGGGAGATGGACGTTGGTCCCACAAATCCTGAAAGAAAAAGAATATATAGGGAGAATAAAAAAAGAACTAGAACTATTTTTTAAAGTGAATATAAAAGACCATACATCTTTACTGAATTTGTAGGATACAACGGAAGTTTATATAAAAGGATTAATGATAGCACATAATGCCAAAAAGAAAAAAGAAAAAGAAAACAATGTACTACAGAATGAGATTAAAAATTTGGAAACACAATTACAAATTACACCGGGAAATGAGCAGCTTATAGGTAAACGTACATTAGCCAAACATAAATTCAATATATTAGAACAGGAAAAGAGTTTAAGAGCTTTGAAATTTGTAAAACAGAACTACTTCAAAAACGCAAATAAGCCGGGGAGGTGGCTCGCCTATAGATTAAGAAAGGAAAAAGAAAAAAGATGGATTCAGCAATTACAGGATAAGGAGGGGGATGTACAATACAATATGGAAAAGAAAAAAGAGATAGCACTAGAATTCTTTAAGGAACTTTATAAACAAGAGGAAATTAGGGATGAGAACATAAATCGCTACTTAGAAGAGGAGAGTATCCCAGCTTTAATGGAAGATGAAAGGGCAAGGTTAAATGAAGAGATTACTAAAGAGGAATTAAAAGAAGCAATTCAAAAACAAAAGAATAATAAAACCCCAGGAACAGATGGTCTACCAGGAGAAGTTTATAAAAGTCTAGGAGAAATACTTGATCCGATACTTTTGAAAATTTATAAAGAAGTATTAATAGAGGCAAAACTACCAGTATCGTGGAGAGAAGCGTATATTGCACTGATACCGAAGGAAGGTGCAGATACCACACAGATAAGAAATTATAGACCAATCTCTTTATTAAATGCCAACTACAAAATATTTATGAATATAATGGCTGAAAGAATGAAAAAAATAATGAACAATAAAATACACCTGGACCAAAATGTTTTTTTACCAACAAGACTAATAAAAAATAATACAAGGACAGTAATAGATGTATTGGAATATTACGAGGTGCATCCAGAGAAACAAATTGCATTGGTTTTTCTGGATGCCCCAAAAGCCTTTGAGAAAGTGAACTGGCAATTTATGACTCAGCAGATAAAGAAGATGAAATTCGGGGATAGATTTGAAAAAATGATAGGGTCAATATATTCGACCCAGAAAGCCCCTATAATAGTGGAGAACTTACAAACTCATTTGAGATAAGAAAAGGAATTCAGCAGGGATGTCCACTTTCACCTCTGCTCTTTATCGTGACATTAGAAATCTTGCTGAGAAGAATCAGATTGAACCAGAAAATTAAAGGGTTAAAAATTAAGCAAGAATAATACAAGGTTCAAGCATTTGCAGACAACCTTGTATTCTTTGCAGAAGAACCGATAGAATCAGGACCTAAATTAATAAAAGAGATAGAGAAATTTGGGGAAGTGGCCAGCCTGACAATTAATAAAGATAAAACCAAGATGATAACAAAAAAATTAACAGACAACCAAAAAAAGAAAAGAAATTAGTGGAAGTAACAGGTTTACAAATTGTAAAATAAATTAAATACTTGGGCATCTGGCTTACAGCAAGATGTTCAACAATAAAAGAAGATAATTATATAAAGTTAGTACAACAAATAAAGAAAGATCTAGAAAAATGGGAAAAAATACAGCTATCGATGTTAGGAAGAATTGCGGCCATCAAAATGAATATCTTACCAAGACTACTTTTCCTCTTCCAAACGATCCCTGTAAAATTGGATAAATTTTTTTACGGATTTAAATAAAATGACCATGAAATTTGTTTGGGCAGGAAAAAGAGCAAGGATAAAATTGAGAGCACTACAGAATAATAGAAACAGAGGTGGCTTTGGACTCCCCGCCTGGGAAATATATTATAAAGCGGCAGGTCTAATATGGATCAAAGATTGGGTCAACTTAAGAAATAAAAGAACTCTAACCTTAGAAGGGCATGATCTGCAGGCAGGGTGGCATGCCTTCATGTGGAATCCAGGAAACAAGACTTATACTTATTTTCATAGACATGCAATTCGAAATTCACTAATGTGAATCTGGCTAGATATTAAGAATAAACATTATATAAAAATCCCAAGATGGGTATCCGTCATGGAGGCATTGATACACCTCAATACACTAGAAATGAGAAAAATGACCAAATACTATGATGTTTTAGACCCCCAAGGAATATTAAAAACAAATCAAGAGCTCAGGGAGCAAGATTGGTGGCCATACCTCCAGCTCAAAACAAGGTATAAAAAAGATGTGGAAGAATATGGAATAGAAGTAAAACCAACCCAATTAGATGAACTTTTAGAGGATACAGAGGAAAAAGCAATCTCAAAAATGTATAATTATCTATTAGAGTTTGAAATGGCAGAGGAATTAGTTAAAGGCCCCGTTAGGAATCTGTACACCAATTAGTTGGGTTGGCAATATATAAACCAAAAATGTATGTTTGTAGCTTTAAGACAAAATCACTGTATTGATTTATACTATATTCCGATTGGTTGACTATATTGCAAATTACCGTAAGAGGGAGATAGAGATCATAGAATGCTCTCTCTGACATTCTGTTGCTATCTAAGGTTCTCTGTTGTATTTATGTATTTATTTATTTATTATGTATTTATATTTATGCTGTGCTTATACTTTGATATCTTTGTTTACTGTAAATGACAAAGGCAACCGGTAAGAAGACTTTGTAATTGGATATTATTTGGACTGTTAAACGTATATGACCTGGACCGTTTATTGGACTGTGCTATTTCTTAGAGTAAACTTTAACTCAATTTAGTGTATCTGTGTGTGGCTGAATAATTATTCATAACTACCCTCATAAACGTTTCCATGTGCATATCCTTGTTACTCAAGGGTTATTCTGTACATATCATAACAGGCCCAATGATAGCATGGGGAAGGAATGTAGGGCATAATATTAATTTGGAAGACTGGGAAAGAATTTGGGGAAAAAAATACAAAATAATGAAATCAACGATATATAAAGAGAATCAATACAAAATATGTTATCAGTGGTATCTGGCCCCTTGGAGATTAGCTAATATGTATCCAAATTTAAGCCCACTTTGTTGGAAATACAAACAAACAAGGGGTATCTTCTTCCACGCTTGGTGGCTTTGCCCAAAGAGTAAAAAATATTGGACCAAAATACGAACATGGATAAGAGAAATTAAGAATATTCAATTAGAATTTAAGGCAGAAATTTTTTTATTGGGAATAATAAAAGCTGAATATGCAAAAGAAATAAAATATTTAATTTTACATATAATTACTACAGCGAGGATAGCGCTTGCACAATGTTGGAAGGGTGATTGGATGCCAGTAGAAAAATTAATAATCCAAAAAGTCTATGATTGCACTGAAATGGACAAACTTACCCTAAGATTAAAAGAAAAGGAAGACTCAAAATATTATACAATCTGGGAAAACTGGTATAATTGGATAAATAATAGAAACCAGCGAGTAAATAGGAAGGAAGAATATTTATTTATTTATTTATTTATTTATTTATTTATTTATTTATGATGGGTTTTATATGCCGCCCTATCTCCCAAAGGACTTAGGGCGGCTCACAACTATAAGAAGACATAGAACACAAAAATTAAAATTATTAAAAATATTAAATCCCAACAATAATTTAAAACCCAAAACAAACAATAAAACCAGTAAAAGCCAATAACGCCCCCCCTCAGTCCAGGTCGGCCTGCTGGAAGAGCCATGTCTTCAGGTCGTGATGGAAGGATCGAAGGTCAGGGGCCAACCGCAACTCCAAGGGCAGCTGGTTCCACAGGGTGGGCGCTCCCACAGAGAAGGCTCTCCCCCTGGGGGCCGCCAGCTGACACTGGCCGACGGCACCCTAAGGAGGTCCTGTCTGTGGGAGTGCACTGGGCGCTGGGAGATTGTTGCTGGCAGTAGATGCTCCTGCAAATACCCCGGCCCTAAGCCATGTAGAGCTTTATAGGCAATTACCAGCACCTTGGATCTCACCCGGCGGGCAACCGGTAACCAATGCAGCTCACTCAGGAGGGGTGTAATATGGGAGTATCGGGATACTCCCATCACAACCCGCGCGGCCGTATTCTGCACCAGCTGAAGCCTCCGAGTGGTCCTCAAGGGCAGCCCCATGTAGAGAGCGTTGCAGTAGTCCACATGGGAGGTAACAAGTGCATGAGTAACCATACGTAAGGCATCTTGGTCCAGATAGGGGTGCAGATGGTGCACCAGGCGAACCTGAGCAAACGCCCCCCTAGCCACGGCTCCCACCTGCTGCTCTAAGCTGAGCCATGCATCCAGGAGGACACCCAAGCTGCGCACCCTCTCTGAAAGGGGTAAGACCTCTCCCCCCACAACCAAAGATGGAACATCCTGGACAATCCGAGATGCCGGTACATACAGCCACTCGGTCTTGGCTGGGTTGAGTCGAAGCCTGTTCCTCCCCATCCAGACCCGTACCGCTTCCAGGCACCGGGACATCACGTCGATGGCATCACTGGGTTGGTCTGGGGTGGAGATGAAAAGCTGGGTATCATCAGCATACTGGTGATACCTCACCCCAAAACCATGGATGATCTCACCCAGCAGTTTCATATAGATGTTGAACAAAAGGGGAGAGAGGACCGACCCCTGGGGCAACCCACAAGAGAGGGGCCTTGGGGTCAATCTCTGTCTCCCTGCCAACACCAACTGTGAACGCCCCAAGAGATAGGAGGAGAACCACCGTAAAACAGTTCCTCCCACTCCCAGCCCCTCGAGATGTTGCAGTAAGATACCATGGTCAATGGTATTGAAAGCCGCTGAGAGGTCTAAAAGGACCAGGATTGAGGAATAACCCCTATCCCGAGCCCGCCAGAGATCATCCACCAGCGTGACCAATGCCGTCTCTGTGCTGTACCCGGGCCTGAAACCCAATTGATACGGATCCAGATAATCAGTTTCCTCCAGGAACACCGGGAGCTGTTGGGCCACCACGCTCTCAACAACCTTTGCCACAAAGCGAAGGTTGGAGACAGGACGAAAGTTGTTCATAACAGCTGTGTCCAAGGCAGGCTTCTTGAGGAGGAGCCTCACCACCGCCTCCTTCAATGAGGGGGGGAAAGATCCCTCACTGAAGGAAGCGTTAATCAAAGCTTGGAGTCAGCCTCGTGTAACCTCCCGGGCAGTATAAACCAGCTAGGAGGGACACGGGTCCAATATACACATGGCAGCACTCAGTCTCCCCATGATCCTGTCCACTTCCTCCGGAGTCACAGGATCAAACTCTTCCCAAATGGTATCCACAAGACCCATCCCATCCCCCCGTCGGACTCTACCCAGTCAGAGTCCAAGCCGGCCCGAATCTGAGCGATCTTGTCTGACAGATGATGGCTAAACTCCTCAGCCCACCCCTGCAAAGGGTCCTCCCTCGTCCCCTGATTAAGGAGGGAAAAGGTGACCCTAAACAGGGTGGCCAGGTGATTATCTGTGGACGCAATGAGAGCAGAGAAGTAGGCATGCTTTGCTGCTTCCATTGCTGCAAGAAAAGACCTTGTAAAGGTTCTTAGTTGCAATCAGTCAGATTCAGATCGACTGGACCTCCAACTGCTCTCTAGGCCCCTCCTCTGGCCTAGAATATAAAGAGGTTATAGTAGGAGTACTGACCAGCTATATTAAATAAGTATTAGAATATTGTTTGATAACAAAGCACCATCTAATTTGTAATGTATATGTTTTTTGTTTTTGTTTCATTTTTAACAAAATGCTTTGTATTTTGTATATATCTGTTTAACGGTTAATAAAGTTTTTCTAATAAAAAAAAAACCTGCCAAGTCTAGGTTGGCAGCCCCAGTACTGTTTAAAGAAAAGATGGCGGCTTACGCTTATGTGTGGACTTTAGGGGGGTTAACAGGGTGTGCATAAAAAACACGTACCTCCTCCCCCTCATGAAGGACTTATTAAATCACCTGTCTAAAGGTAAGATCTTTACCAAGCTAGATCTGAGAGAAGCCTACTACCGAGTTCGCATAAAGGAGGGAGATGAATGGAAAACTGCCTTCAACTGCCCTCTGAGTAGTTTCCAGGTCCGAGTCATGCCTTTCAGACTCCAAGGGCCCCCCTCAGTATTTATGCAACTAATCAATAAAGTGTTACATCCACACCTGTACAAAGGGGTCCTTGTCTACCTGATTGACATTCTTATATTCAGCGAAACCATCAAAGAACATGTCAAATTAGTCAAGCAAGTAGTGAAAAAACTTAGCCGCCAAGTTATACACAAAGCTGTCAAAATGCGAATTCCATAAAGAGTCTTTGGACTACCTGGGCTACCGAGTGTCTAACCAGGGGGTTGAGATGGACCCTGGAAAGGTGAAGGCGGTGCTAGACATGTTAACAACTTCAAAGCTTCTTGGAGTTTTCAAATTTCTATACACAACTTATTCCTTCATTTGCTGAAGTCGCCCTCCCTTTAACAGAGTTACTAAAAACTGGGCCTTCCCCAACCAAACTAAAACCCAACCAACCCCTTACTTGGACAATGAACTGTCAGAAATCTTTTGAGACATTAAAACGCCTATTTGCCACTGAGCCTATCCTCCAGCATCTGGACCCGACCAAACCTTTTGTAGTCCAAGCTGATGCCAGTGATGTGGCTGTTGTGGCGATTCTTCTCCAGAAGAACTCTCAAGATCAGCTGATGCCTTATGCTTATGTGTCCAAAAAGTTGACAGACACAGAGCATAGGTGGGCGGTTTGGGAAAAAGAGGTGTTTGCCATGCAATGGGCTTTACTATCTTGGAGGCATTTCCTGGAAGGAGTGAAGGAGTCTTTCGAGGTGTGGACTGATCATAAAAACCTTGAGGCTCTAAAGACACCTCAGAAGCTATCGCCTAAACAAGTCTGCTGGGCTCAATACTTCAAGAGATTCAACTTTAACATGAAATATATCCCAGGAGGGAGAAACATATTGGCGGATGCCTTGTCAAGAAAACCCCAATTTGACAGTCGCCGGGAGGAAGTAGTGCAAACTATGATATCAGAAGCCCAACCTGCAAGCCAAGTAACCACCTGTGGCCAAGCCAAACACAGCTTCAGATGCCTAGAAGACAAACTGACAACCAATTTAAAAGCAGCACTTTTAACCAAGCCATGGTTTGTTGAACATCAACCCAATTTGACAATGAACGAAGGATTGGCTTGGAAAGGAACCAAGATGTATTGGAGGTACCTCCGGGTTCTTCCAATATTGTGCTAGTGAGATCCGTGCCACCATTAGTAAATGTATAGACAAATATCTCACCTTGGGGGAAAGCTCCCCTTTGATCATTCCCAACAAAAACAGTTCCGGTTTCAACTCCAGCCCACACTCTATAATTCCTTCAATTCATTCTTTGATTTTTTGCCAATATTTCTTTACTTTGGAGCAGGTCCACCATGAGTGAAAATATGTTCCTAATTTCTTTTTACACTTCCAACAATTTGGATTGGCAGTCGGAAATATTTTAGCCAATCTAGAGGGTGCCAGATGCCATCTGTACATCATTTTATACAAATTTTCCTTATGTTGTTGTTGTTGTTGTTATTATTATTATTATTATTATTATTATTATTATTATTATTATTATATTTGGATTTATATGCTGCCCCATCTCCGGGGAAGACTTGGGGTGGCTCACACAGAGATATATATACAAAATACATAAAGACATCATCCAAATCTTATCCAATCCAAATGTATTATAAAATACTAAAATGCCCCATTTAAAATCCCCAATCCCTCTCAATCCAGGCCGGCCTGTAAAAACAGCCAGGTCCTTAAATTGCTGTGGAAGGAACATAGGTCAGGGGCCAACCGCAGCCCCAGGGGCAGCTGGTTCCAGAGGGTGGGCGCCCCCACAGAGAAGGCCCTTCCCAGGGGGACTGCCAGCTGACATTGTCTGGTCGACGGCACCCCCAGGAGGGCCTGCCTGTGGGAGGGCGTGATTGGACCTCGATGCTGGTAGGAGGCACTCCTGCAAGTACCCTGGACCCAAGCCATGAAGGGCTTTATAGGCACCTTGAATCTTATACGGAGGGCAACCGGCAACCAATGCAGACTGCAGGGAGGGTGTCACATGGGAGAATCGGGCCTCAGCTCCATCACCACCAGCCGGCCGATTTTGCACCAGCTGAAGCCTCCGTATATAGTCATAGGGCAGCCCCAAATAGAGAGAGCATTGCAGTAGTCAAGACGGAGGCAACGGCATGGGTGACCGCGTAGGGAATCTTGTCCAAGTAGGGGCAACTGGTGCACCAGGCGAACCTGGGCAAACCCCTGGCGGCAGCTCCCACCTGCTCCTCCATATTGAGCTGTGTGTCCAGGAGGACACCAAGTTGCGCACCCTATCCACAGGGGGCAACACTCTCCCCCATGATCAAAGATGGAATTTCTTGGACCCGAGATGCTGGTATGTACAGCCACTCAGTCTTGTTGTTGAGCTGGAGCCTGTTCCTCCCCATCCAGATCCTGCACCTTCCAAGCACGGGACATCACAGGGCATCACTGAGATGGTCGGGGTGGAGATGAAGCTGGGTATCATCAACATGATGATACCTCACCCCAAACCAGGGATGACCTGCCCAGCGCTTCATGTAGATGTTGAACAGGAGGGGAGAAAGAACCGACCCCTGAGGCACCCCACAAGTGAGGGGCCTTGGGGTCAATCTCTGCCCCCCTGTCAACACCAACTGCGTGCGTCCCGAGAGGTAGGAGGAGAACCACCGTAAAACAATGCCTCCCACTCCCAGCTCCCGAAGATGCTGCAATAAGATACCATGGTCAATAGTATCAAAAGCTGCCAAGAGATCTAATAGAACCAGGATAGAGGAACATCCCCTATCCCGAGCCCTCCAGAGATCATCCTTCAGCGCGACCAATGCCGTCTCCATGCTGTAACCAGGCTTGAAGCCCGATTGAAATGGATCGAGGTACTCAGTTTTATCCAGGAAAGCCGGGAGCTGTTGGGCCACCATGCTCTCAACAACCTTTGCTTATGTGCTACTGATTTAGTTAATGTAAGATTTTTTTTGCCAGATTTCTTCCCAGTCATCCAGATCTATACAATGGCCAAAATTTTTTTCCCAAGCTAGCATAGGTCCTTTAACTACATCCTCCGCCAATTCCTGTTCCAGTAAATAATTGTATAATTTAGAGATCAGACCTTTCTCAGGGCTCGAGAGAATTTTATCTAACTGTGTATCTTTTGTTTCCACTCCAAATTCCTTTACATCTTTGTTATATCTTAATTTAATTTGGAAGTAAGAACACCTATTGATAAATATTCCTTGTGTTTCTAATTCCTGCATTGTTTTAAGTCTTCCTTCAATATCTAATAGTTGATGGTACTTGAGCTTTTTACTAATCTCCATAGTATTTGGGTGGAATATCGCTTCCATCATTGAGATCCATCTTGGAATCTTATTAACATGCTTTCTCCTGATATCGGTCCAAATTTTAATTAAAGATTTTCGAAGAACATGTCCCATAAAATACGTATGACTTTTATTATTCGGATTCCACAAAAATGCATGCCATCCTGTCTGTAAATCATGGTCCTCCAATGTTAAAATTCTTTTATTCTCCAAATTTATCCAATCCTTTATCCATACTAAAGCCACCGCTTTATAATAAGTCTCCCAGGCAGGTAGTCCAAAGCCACCTCTGCTTTTATTATCTTGTAAATAGGTTTTTTATTCTTGTTTTTCCCTGCCCAAATAAATTTCATAACAATTTTATCTAATTCCTTAAAAAATGTATCCATTAATATTGGAATTGTTTGGAATAAATATAAAAATTTAGGTAGTACGTTCATTTTAATTGTTGCAATTCTACCCAATAATGAAATTTGCATTTTATTCCAGTTTTCCAAATCCTTTCCAATCTGTTTCAACAATTTAATATAGTTGTCCTCCCTCAAATTTAATTTCTCACTCTCATCCAAATACCTAAATATTTAATTTTATTTACGATTTGTAACCCCATTTTTCCTTCTAATTTCTTTTGTTTACTATTTATCATATTCTTAACTAAAATTTTAGTTTTTTCTTTGTTAATTTTTAATCCTGCCAATTTGTCAAATTTATCTATTTCATTCAGTAATATTGGACCTGTATCTAATGGATCTTCAATGACAAACACCATGTCATCTGCAGAAGCTTGTAGTTTGTACTCTTGATTCTTAATTTTTGTTCCTTTAATTTTGTTGTTCAGTCTAATTCTATCTAATAGCGTTTCTAAGATTGTTATAAAGAGCAATGGTGACAAAGGACATCCCTGCCTGACACCCTTCCTTATCTCAAATGATTGGGTTACTTTACCATTTATACTTTAGCTTTTTGCGTAGCATATACTGCACTTAACATTTTTACAAAGTTACCGCCAAAATCCATCAAATTAATTTGCATCTTCATGAAATCCCAATTTAGATTGTCAAACACCTTTTGTGCATCTAGTAAAACCAAGGCCACTTGGCTTCCTGGATGCTTTTCGTAGTATTCTAATATATTTATTATTGTCCTTATATTATATCTAATCTGTCTTGTGGGAAGAAATCCATTTTGGTCAGAATGAATCTTATCACTAAGTATTTTCTTTAACCTTTCCGCCATTATTGCCATGAAAACCTTACAATCTGAATTTAATAACGATATTGGTCTATAATTCTTTATTTGGTTGGCATCTGCACCCTCTTTCGGAATCAATGTTATATAGGCTTCCTTCCATGATTCTGGAATCTTAGCCTCCAGTAATACTTCATTGCAGACTTCCAGTAGGACGTTCTCTGTTACTGCCCCCATCTCTTTATATAATTCATTTGGGAGTCCATCTGGACATGGCATTTTATTTCTTTTTGTTTTGTATTGCCCTTTAATTCTTCTAAAGTTATTTCTTTGTTAAGTAACTCTTTTTTGGATTCAGGTATTGGATTCACAATTCCCTCTTTCAAGTGCTCTTCTATTTTATCTAGTTCAACTGCTTCTTGTTTATAAAGATTCTCAAAATATTTTCTTGCAATTTCCTTTTTTTTTGGGCTCCGTTTCTATTACCCCTTCTTTATTCTCTAGTTGGTATATCATTCTTTTCTGATTTTCTTTCTTCAACTTATATGCCAACCATCTTCTGGGTTTATTTATGTTCAAAATAATTTTGTTTTGTATATTGTAATTTTTGGATTACTTCTTCTTGGTCTAAAAGATTCATCTCATGTTTAACCAATGCTAATTCATTTTATTTTGCTCATCCCTGGGGTTTCCATTTGCTGATTTTCCAGATTCTCTGTTCTTTTTATTAAAACCTTTCATTTTTCCTCTCTTTTTTAATTTCTATTTGCAGTATAGGCTATAGAGATCCCTCTTAGATATGCTTTCATTGTGTCCCACAACTTCTGCAATGAGGTATCCTGTTTTTTATTAAATTGAAAGAAATTTACTAATTCTTCCCTAACTTTTTGAATATATTCTTCTTTAATTTTCTGCGAATTAAGTGTCCATCTACCTTTTTTATACAGTTTATTTTTCAAAATTATCTGTACTGGGTTGTGGTCTGCCCATATTGTATATTAGTTAAAATCTTTATGTCCTGGATTTTGTTATATAACTCACTATTTACCCAAGCCATATCTATCCTGGACCATGATTTGTGTGGGCTGGAGTAGAAAGTGAACTGAAATGTTTCTGGGTTTCTCTTTCTCCACACATCTACTAGATTCTTCCACCATCTCGAAAAAGTTTTTGGGCAATATATTCCTTTTCTTATATTGGCTTTGCTCACAAATATAATCTTGTTTATTATTAGTTATTGCATTGTAGTCCCCTATTATGCAAATTCTTTGGCTACCAAATTCTGTTAATTTCTCATATAAATTTTTGTAAAATTCATTTTGACATTTATTTGGGGCATAGATTCCTACTAATAGTGTTTTCTTATTCTGTATATCCACCTCTACCATAACTATTCTTCCTAATGTGTCTTTATAAATCAATTTTGAGGCTATATCCTTTTTTACATATAGTACTACTCCTCTTTTTTTTCTTCTGCTAACGCTGAGTACATTTTCCCTAATTTTTTGTTTTCTAAATATCCTTGGTCTCGTATTTTAATATGAACTTCTTGGAGACAGATTATATAGGCTCTTTGTTTTTCCAGTTTAAGAAATATTCTTTTTTTTTTTTGCTGGATCATTTAGTCCATTAATGTTTATAGATATTAAGTTCACTCCTTTATTCATTTCCTTTCTTACTCCTATCCTACAATGTTTTTATTCATCGTTTGACTTCTGGTTCTTACTCCTATTTCCTTTTCCAATGTCTCCTCATCATCTCCCTCCCTCTCCCTCTCCTTATCCCTCCCTCTACTTCTAGATTGTATTTCTTCCTGACTCTCATTATCGTCTCTACTGCTCAGTTCCTCCATTGTTCCACCTGTCTGGTCAAAAAATTCTTGCACTTTAGTTAGGGTATCTATCCTCACTCTTTTTTCTTTCCAAGTGGCTAATATACCCTCTGGGGTAATCCATCTGAAGGGAATGTTTTTCTTGTTCAGATAATTTGTAAGAAATCGATACTCTCTTCTTTGTTCAGCGGATTCTTCTCGGCACTTGCTTAAGTACAATCACTTCCCTACCTTTATATTTTATTCCTTCATCTCTCGTAATTCTGTATATTATGTCCTTTACTCTTCTCCTCGCAAATCTAATATGTACTTCTCGAGGTAGTCTGTGCTGTCTCGTGTAGCTCGTATGGACTCTATATACATCATCCAGCTCATTTATCATCTCGTTTCTATCGCTTCTCAGAAGTTCAGCCAATAACTCTGCCATCACCAGCGGTAGGTTCTCTCCTCTTTCCTCCTCCACATTTTGGAACCTGAGATAATAACCACATTTTGGAACCTGAGATAATAAGTCCATCTCGAGATACGTCAGGGTTTCATTTGTCTCCTTCTGATCAGAAAATTTTTGTTCCATACCTTCCAATTTCTTTTCCGTTTTGTCCATTTGTTTCTCTATTACTTTAATCTTTTCTCTGTTCAATTTGATCGATTCCTGTATTTGACCTATTGTCCCTTCCAGGTGCTTAATTTCATTTTTTTATTTCCCCTATTTCAGTTTTTATCTCTTATTGATTCTCTTTCTGCTTTACTTTCTGTATGGTTCTTATGCATTGATTCCTGTAATGCCAACATTGTATTTTGGATAGCCAATAGTGAAGCTTGAACTGATTGCGCACTGGTTTGGGTAGTAACTTTTTCTGAGGCCAGCATCCCTTCAATCGTTTTTTGATTTGCTGATATCATAGGGGTAGTTGGAGTTGTTGTTGTGGTTAACTTTCTTCCAGGTTTTGTAGTGGTGGTGGTTGTTCTGGTCATATCTTGAATGATTCTTTGGGATATTTTCCCAAATTGTATTGCCAACCACCATAAACCTTGTCTACACTTTGCAACTTAATTCACCCTATTTGTCTAAATACTTTGATTGCCTACCTTAGTATATATTAATATAGTAATTAATTTATTATCTACAATATATATTTTATTCCTTACTTTATCAAACAAGTTAATTGTATAAGTATATTAATCTTAAGTGTTAACTACACAACATTCTTAAGACCTTTTAATTTGATTATTATAATTCAATAATTTAATTAATATTTCTCTTAACGTATAATAAAAATTCAAAATTCAACTTAATACTTTAAAATTCCATTAATTCACAATATCCAATAGTGAGAGGGTATGAGAAGGAAAGTGAAGGAGCAAATAATTAGTATATCATCATATCAGTTCATTACTATAAATTTCTTAATCTCTACTGAAGTAAGTATTTGTAAAGTAATGAAAGAGAGAAGAAAGAGGTATAAAGTGTAAATCAGAGAGTAAGAAAAGATTCAATTATCGCTTATCGAGATTAAACCTTATTTCAGAGTAATATAATAGCTATATACCATAAATACCATAAATACATATGTTGAAGCAGAAAGAAAAATTTATAGTCTCTTGATTTCCTGTTGTTACCAAATTGTCCATGATGATAATAAACAAATAGTTAATTGGGTTCTTTTCAATTTTTAAATGGTTCACCAGCCTAAATAAATATCATAAGTGCAAGTTCCAAAGTTCTTTTCTCTTATTTCTATTTTTTTAATTAATTAATTAATTAATTAATTAATATATCTGTTCCTTCAAATCTATTAGTCTCAGTTCACTAAAATGCCAGTCACTACAAACCTCTCTTTTTTTTACGCCACTCTTCCGGAAGTATCAATGTCATTGCTTTCCTCTATAAGTTGCACTGTCACTCCAATTCAGGATTTCAAAGTTTAACAAGGTTTTCTCCAATTCGTTTAGCTAGAAATTGTGAAATTTATACCAAAAATACTCGCTTTTCTCCTCTTTCACTTTCCACTTAGAGATAGGGAATTACTTTGTCTGGAGCTAAGAAGAAAAGGAAAACTCAGCCTTGCCTCCTCTCTTCACTTTCCCCCTTTCTGCTCTGGATTTCCCAGTACTCAACAAATTCTTTCAAATCTTATTTCCAAGATTATAATCCACAACGTGATTCGGCGCCGATCTCCTTCCCAGACTCCAATTCAATCTTCTTTCTTGGCTTCCTTCACCAATTTGCTCCGTTGCGACTTTGGGCCACCCTCAAAAGACTGGATTCTTCTGCCTTGGTCTTCGGGGCTCCCTTCCTTGCCTAATCCTGGGCCTCAACCACCCAGTTGGGCTCCAAGAGGACTCCCTCATAAAGGCAATCCCACCAGGCTCATCTCCCACCACGAATGGCTGCCCGAAAAGCAGAAAGCCCAATGTAGGAAAGTGAGGCACCATTCTCCTACCTCGCCATGCTGTGACGTCACTGGAACCTCCGATACATATAGTTACTCAAAAAACTTATGAATGTGCCCAGATGGAGAGGCTCACATTAAAAATTAATGGAAAAGAGGACACAGATTATTACTTGATATGGGACAAATGGTACAATTGGGCAGACCAAAAGGGGAAATTTAAATAAAACAAAGGAACTTAGGAGACAGATTATAACTGGTTATAAATGAGAAATCTAATAAGAAACAAACAACAGTATTAAGCTTTCTACTCCTACATTACTGTTATTTTTTGTTTATTATATTTCTGTGTTTACCAAATATGCAATATGAAGGTAATATTCACTCAATTAGTTATATCTTAAAGATAAGAATGGTAGTGTATTTTTTGTCATTCGGTATACAATATATGAGTGTTAATGATGATGCGCCAGATTTTGGTTAATAATGATTATTAGGACTTATCCAATTTGATATAAAATGTAAATAATGATGTTTTTCAGCAGCTTTAAAGTTTGTATGTCTTTCTTAATTTATGTAAATAAAGTTGTTAAAAAAAAGGCAAAAAAAAGGAAAGGAACCAAGATATATGTACCCAATACCCTAAGACTGATGGTACTGAAATGTAGCCATGACTCACGGTTGGGGGGACACTTTGGGTTCTTAAAAACCCTACATTTAGTCAGGAGACAGTTCTGGTGGCCAAAAATGAAAAACAAAAATTCTTCAAGGGTCTGTACAGTCAAGAAGATATATCGGAAGAGAGTATAAAACAGTATTTAAGGGAGAAGGGCCTAGGTACAATATCAGAAGATAAAAGGGAAATGTTGAACGATAAAATAACTTTGTTGGAATTAAAAGAGGCAGTCGGTAAACAAAAAAATAATAAAACACTGGGACCTGATGGACTCCCGGGGGAACTATACAAAACTATACAAGAACCACTTGAGATGCTAATGTTGGAAGTATACAATGAAGCAGTGGCAGATGCTAAATTACCGAAATCTTGGTCCGAGGCATATATTACACTAATATTAAAGAAGGGCACAGACCACCAAAAGATTAAAAATTATAGGCCTATTTCGCTTTTAAATGCCAACAATAAAATATTTGCAACCATAATTGCAGAAAGACTTAAAAAATTATTAAACAAAATTATACACCCAGATCAAAACGGGTTCTTACCAAAAAGGCAAATTAGAAATAATATGAGTATGGTAATGAATGTTCTGGAATTCTATGAATCCCATCCTGAGAAACAAGCAGCACTGATATTCTTAGATGCGCAAAAAGCATTTGACAATTTAAATTGGCAGTTTCTTCAGCAATTAAAAATGAATTTTTGGGGAAAAGTTTGTGGGGGTGATATCCGCAATATATTCTATCCAAGCGGCTAGTGTAATACTAAATGGGGAAACAACAGGGAAATTTAGTATAGCCAAGGGTGTAAGACAGGGATGTCCCCTGTCACCGTTACTTTTTATTCTCTCGTTAGAGGTATTACTGGCACGTATTAGACAAGAACAAGGAATAAAAGGTGTAAAAATAAAAGAAGAATATAAAATACAGGCGTTTGTGGATGACCTAGTATTCTTCATAGAGGAGCCCATAGAAACAGGAGTCAACCTAATATGAGAAATAGAAGAATTTGGTAAGGTGGCAGGACTTAAAATAAACAAGGACAAGACAAAGATAATAGCTAAAAATCTTACGGATAGCCAGAAGAAGGAACTAGAGAGGAAACTGGAAATACAGATAACTAAAAAGGTTAAATATCTTGGAATCTGGTTGATGGCAAGATGCTCCTCAATAAAAGAAGATAATTACAATAAATTGCTCCAACAAATAAAAAAAGATTCGGAAGAATTGCTACAATTAAATGAATGTACTACCAAAAATTCTATACTTATTTCAAACGATACAGATAAAATTAGGTAAGAAATTTTTCGAGGAGCTAAATAAAGTGGCAACTAAATTTGTTCGGCTAGGGAAGAAACCTCGAATAAAACTAAAATTACTACAAGACAGCAGAAGTAAAGGAAGCTTTGGACTCCCAGATTGGGAATTATACTATCAAGCAGCGGCTGTGACATGGATAAAGGACTGGATAAATTTAAACAACAAAAGGATATTGACATTAGAAGGCCACGATTTGCAGTTAGGGTGGCATGGATTTATTTGGGAAGGAAAAAGTGAAATACACACCTATTTTCAGAGACACCAAGTGAGAGACACTCTTCTACAGGTTTGGGGGAAAATAAAGAAAAATCATTATATTAAAATACCAGTGTGGTTATCAACTTTGGAGGTCATGATATACCCAAATGTATTTGACCTAGATAAAATAGTAAGGTATAAAGAACTATTAGATGCCCAAGGGAAGTTAAAAACAAACCAAGAGTTAAAACAACAAGGAATAGATATAGATTGGTGGCCGTATCTGCAGATTCAGGCAAGATATAAAAAGGATCTAGAAAAATATGGCATTTACAAGGAACAACAAGAACTTGACAAAATAATACAGGGGACAGAGGAGAAAATGATAACAAAAGCATATAACTACTTCCTGAGATTTAAAATGGAAGAAGAAATGGTCAAAGAAACCATGATAGCCTGGGCAAAGAACTTTGGCTATAATATTGAGTTAGAACATTGGGAAAAACTATGGGGAAAAAACTATAAATTAACAATGTCAGTAGCTTATAAAGAACATTTTTATAAAATGTTTTATTGTTGGCTTTTACCCACAGCTAGATTGGCAAAAATGTTCCCAAACAGACCTGCAGATTGTTGGAAATGTAAACACAACCAAGGCACATTTTTCCATATGTGGTGGTCATGTCCGGAAGCTAGGAAGTACTGGACCAAAATAAGAAAATGGCTAGAGGAAATCACAAATCAACGAATTGAGCTAAAGCCCGAAGTATTTCTACTAGGGATAATAAGAGGAAACTACAGTAAGAAAATTCAATATATTATATTGCACGCAATGACTGCAGCCAGAATTACGTATGTGCAAAACAGGAAACAGGACAGCATGCCCTCTGAGGGAATGGTGGTAAAAAAGGTGTTAGATTGTGCGGAGATGGACAGGCTAACATTAGAATTAAAAGAAAGAGGGGAAATGGAATATTATTTGGTCTGGGACACATGGTATAAATGGTTAGAAAATAGAAGTAAAGATTAATTATAAAGGTAATTTAAGAGGTATATTAAACTTAATCAAAATGTATATAGTTAAAGGAAGAAAAAGAAATGTAATTGATATGTATATATGAGTATTATTGATGCTGGAGCACTGCAAAGATTGTAAAAGTGATATAAAATGATGAAATATGTTTAATAAAAATGTTTTTAAAAAAAGAAAGAAAGAAAACTAAGATCATAGCATCCAGTCCTCTCAATTCCTGGCAAATAGATGGGGAAGAAATGGAGGTTGTTAGGTTTGCATGAAGAGTCAGACGCGAAGAGCTTCAGTTAAGAGTTTATTAAGTGACTACAGCTCGAATGGACCCGACTTGGCTGGGCTACGGCTGCTTCTTATAGCCAGCAGCCGTAGTTGCCAGCCAATGGGAGTGCAGGGTTTTTCCCGCACTATTTAAACCAATCCCATTTGACATTTTACAAGAACAGTTCAAAATAAACCAATAACATTTAAACCTACATACATAACACCCCTCCCCACTAGGTTCAGTTCATACCAAACCCCAACCTATCTAATGTATTCTTTTAAATAGGTGGGGCTCTTTGCACGTTGAGACCTTCGTGGTTCAGAAGTTTTCACATTCTCACCCAGTGAGAGGAATGTGTCTGCTGACATTTCCCCATTGGGACTCCCTGTGAAAGAAGACCCTGTTTGACTGTGAGAAACTGGTCTCTCCTCCCAACCCATCTCCAGCCCAATGTCAGCACCCAAGTCAGGTAGTGATGTACAATCTTCCACTTCTAAGGATGGATTTTGGCATTGTGACAGGTTTAGGGATGGTTCCTGTCGTAATGGCTCGTTACACATGGGGTTGATTCTTGCTTGCTGATTTTCCTCCTGTTCCTCCCCTTCCCCTAGAATTGACATCAGGTGAGGGAACTAGAGAGAGACAAGGGCGATGTTCCTGAGAGAACCTGGATGTAAGTTGATCAATGTGCCTGCTCCAGAGGAGTCCATCCTCTGTTTGTACCCTGTAAGAACGAGGGCCTGTTATCTGAGTTATCTCAGCAGGAATCCACAAAGGTTCACCTAAGAGGTTCTTAGCATAAACAGAATCACCCACACTGAATGTACGAACTTTGGAAGTGGAATCTAGTGGTGCGTTGGGTGCGTAAGTGGGATGAAGGCAGTCAAGGGAAGACCTAAGTTTCCTACCCATCAACAACTCTGCTGGGGATAAGTTAGTTGATGGGCTAGGAGTGATGTGCTGAACACTAAGAAGTTTTTCAACCTTCTCAGTGATGTCCCCAGGACCCAGTTGCTGAAACTTCTCTTTGGTAAAACGTACCATGCGTTCAGCCCGGCCGTTAGCCGAAGGGTGCCCAGGGGCAGTCAGGGCATGTCTGATACCCTGTTGTGCTAAATAGGATTCAAAGAGGTTAGATGTAAATTGAGGGCCATTGTCAGAGACAAGAACATCAGGTAACCCGTGGGTTATAAATAGTTTTCTGAGCTGCTTGATGACAGCATCAGTTGTGGTGGATGTCATGGGAAACACCTCTAGTCATTTGGCATATGCATCTACTATAATAAGAAAGGTGTGCCCTCTAGTAGGACCTGCGAAATCAATGTGGATCCTAGACCATGGGCCCCTAGGACATTCCCATTCCTGTGTGGGGGCGTGAGATGGGGCAGGCCTGACCACCTGGCAATTGGGACAAGATGCAACCCATGTTTTCAACCATTTTGTCAATACCTGGCCACCATACATAACTCCTGGCCAATCCCTTCATCCTTACAATACCAGGATGACCCTCATGTAACATTTCCAAAACCTCTCTATGCAGTTTTGCAGGAATAACCACCCTGTTACCCCACAAAATACATCCTCTTAATACAGATAATTCAGTTTGCCTGGACTTAAAAGGTTGGGCAAGGTGAGGTAGATCTTGAAGAGGCCAACCTTTCTTAATCCAGCCTATAACAGGAGCCAACACAGTGTCTTTGGCAGTCTCTCTGGCAATTTCAGCAGCATGAACTGGAAGCTTGGCAACAGTTTCTAGGAAAAAGGTGTGTGTTTCAGGTTCAAAGTCCTCCTTGTGGCAAGGCAGTGGGCAACGACTCAGTGCATCAGCATGTCCAATGTCCTTGCCAAGCCTGTGAATCAGTTTGTATGAATAAGCTGCAAGAAATTCAGTCCACCTCAGCATTCTTGGTGACAGGATAGTAGGTGTAGGCTTGTCTCCTGCCACAATGCCTAACAAAGTTTTGTGATCTGTAACAATGGTAAATGTTCTGCCATACAGATATTCATGAAATTTCTTGACAGCTGCAACAACTGCCAATGCCTCCTTGTCCAGTTGGCTATAATTCCTCTCTGCTTTGGTCAAGGTGCGAGAGTAAAATGCAATAGGGGCTTCCCTTTCACTGGGAAGCCTGTGGCTCAAACCCCATCCCACTCCAAAAGGGGATGCATCACAAGTCAGAACAACAGGCAAATTCTCAGAGAATTGTATCAATACAGCATCAGATGTGATTAGTCTTTTAATACTGTTAAATGCTGATTGTTCCTTCCTCCCCCAGATCCAAACAGCTTTTTTATCAAGCAAACGGTGCAAAGGTTCAGCAATGGTTGCCTTTTGAGGTAGGAACATGTGATAAAAGTTAATAAGTCCAAGGAAAACATGCAAATCTGTTTTGCATTTAGGTCTAGGGGCTTCTTTGATTGCTTTAACCTTGGCATCAGTAGGGTGGATGCCATGCTTGTCAATCATGTAGCCCAGGAACTCAACTCTGTCTGTTTTGAGTGTGCATTTGTCTTCCTTGACTTTTAACCCCGCTTTCCTGAATCTGGTAAGGACTTCTCTGAGTCTTTCTTGTAGCTGAGTGTCATTTTCAGCAGAGATTAACACATTATCAAAGTAAGGCACTACCCCTGGCAGTCCTTGGAGCATTCTTTCCATAAGGCTTTGGAAGATGCCTGGTGCCACACTTACTCCAAATTGTAACCTTTACATTTGAAAGCACCTCTATGAGTCACAATGGTTTGGGCCTCTGCAGTGGCATCATCAACTGTTAGTTGTTGATATGCCTGGGCCAAGTCCAATTTGGCAAAGACTGTACCCCTGCCAAGTGAATGTAACAGATGATGCACAACTGGAACTGGATATGCGCTTCTGCTGCAGCGCATGGTTCAGTGTCCCCTTATAGTCTCCACAGATTCTTACTGACCCATCAGCCTTGACTGGTGTGACTATGGGTGTCTCCCATCTGGAGTGGTCAGTGGGCTCTAAAACCCCTTGAGCTATTAACTTGTCTAATTGTGCATCAATTTTTCCTTTAAAGCAAATGGAACCCTCCTGGGCTTTAAACGAATTGGGGCACCTTGGGATCTAGGTTGAAAGTGATAGGGGTCCCCATATACTTGCCCAATCCTTCGCTGAAGACCTCTGGAAACTCAGACTTCAAGGCCTCCTCCCATTCAGAGTTGCTCACGGATTGATGCCAGTCACCTCGATGCCTAGTGGCTTGAACCACTCAAGTCCCAGCAAGCTTGGGCCATCCTTGTCCACGATGGTCAGGGGCAAACGCTTGGTGTGGCCTTTAAACTTCATGCTGAAATCTCTTGCTCCAACTACTGGAATCTTGTTCCCTTGGTAGTCTTTAAGAGTCAGTGCTTGCTTCTGGAAATGCTTCTTCTGAATGTTGGGAAGTAGCCTATGAATAGTGTCCCATGACACCATAGATAAATAGGAGCCTGAGTCCACTTCCATTTGGCAAGGTCTTCCTTCAATGAATACCTTCACATGTACTTTTCTGTTTCTCAAGGGTGAAGAATGACCAATGGTGATTGTTTGATGAGTTTCATTCTTCCCATTTGCTTCTGAGTTGCTCCCATCTTTTCAATGAAGTTGTTGGGCTTGAAATCCTTTTCAGGAATTTCTTCCTACTAGGTGGAGTTCTGGATGATTTGCAGACTCTTGCTAGGTGACTTTTCACAACGTAGGCAGATGGTGTCTAAAAATCATTCAGTGCGGGGTGCCCCCACAGCCTCTGCAATAAAATTCTTGCCTCTTTTTCCAGGGTCTTTCCTTTTCTTCTCCATTCTGAGTCTAAAAATTCCTTCTCCACCTCACTGCAATCTGAATCAGAGTCTATTTGTCGAATGGGTTGTTGTGGATTTTTCCACATCAGAATGGCTTGAGGCCTTGTTAATCTTTTTCATGGCGCTGCTGAGGACTTGGTGGCTCGCTGAAACAGCTTCTCTATGGCCTCCTTAAACGTGATCTTAGGTTTCATTAACAGTTTGCTTGTAAGACCTTATCTTTGAGGCCTAGAACAAACCGATCACGATGGCCTCTTCTAAGTTGGTAAAGTCACAAGCACCCCAATGTCCCTTAAACTTGCCACGGTCATAACATTTTCGCTTTCCCCTTGATCCCGACGGTAAAACTGTGGTTCTTAATGAGGCACGATACTTTGGGGCGAATGGGCTCTTAAAAGCTTTTCCAAATCAGGCCATTCCATTACCTTCAGTCTGCAGCTCCCGCCAACGCCTTCGCCATCTTGAAGACTGCCGGACCGCAGTGCGTGAGAAATACCGCCTCTTTCCGCTGGGATATCGGCGAGGTCGCTTCCTTCCAAGTACATCTGGAAGCATCCGATACGATTCCCAGTCTTCCGCCGCCGATCGAACGGGGGGGTTCAGTGCAGCCATCTCGCTTCTTCTTCTTGTCTTCCCGTGTTGTCTTTCTTCAGGGGAATCCCATCCTCGCCAGTGTTAAGTTTGCATGAAGAGTCAGACGCCAAGAGCTTCAGTGAAGAGTTTATTAAGTGACTACAGCTCGAATGGACCCAACTTGGCTGGGCTACGGCTGCTTTTATAGCCAGCAGCAGAAGTTGCCAGCCAATGGGAGTGCAGGGTTTTTCCCGCACTATTTAAACCAATCCCATTTGACATTTTACAAGAACAGTTCAAAATAAACCAATAACATTTAAACCTACATACATAACAGAGGTAGTGTCAGGTTTTATTTTCCTGGGCTCCAAGATCACCGCAGATGGAGACTACAGCCAAGAAATTAAAAAGACGCTTGCTCCTGGGGAGGAAAGCTATGGCAAATCTAGACAGCATACTAAAAAGCAGAGACATCATCCTGCCAACAAAAGTACATTTCGGCAAGATGCATTACAATTAAAGAAAATAATTACGATAAATTGTTGAAACAAATAAAAAAGGACCTGGAAAGATGGAGTAATTTAAGACTCTCTTTACTAGGAAGAATATCGGCAATCAAGATGATCATACTACCAAAAGTGCTCTTCTTGTTTCAAAATATACCTGTTAAATTGGACCAAAAATTATTTGGAGATTTGAATAAATTGATGATTTTATATTTTATATTTATATTTTATTGATTTATATGCTCGCCATCTCCAAAGACTGGGCGCGCTCACAGTTAAAACATACAAATACAATAAATAATTAAAAAGAATTAAACCACTATAAAGTCCAATGAAACTGAATGAAAAAGTTAAAACTATCCCATACCCCTGAGGTAATCACAGCCCGACTTGGTCAAATAGCCAGGTCTTCAAATAGCGCGGAAGGCGCTGAGGTCAGGGGCCAGATGGAGGTCCAGAGGCAGTTGATTCCTATAAGTCGGGGCCGCCACAGAATAGGCTCACGCTGGGGACCGCCAGCCAACATTGACTTGCCGATGGGACCCCGAGGAGCCCCTGCCTGTGTGCCCATACAGGGCGTTGGTCCTCGATATCGGCAGGAGGCGCCCCTCAAATATTGTGGACCCATGTCGTAGGACTTTGAATGTTAAAGCCAAAACCTTGAACCTCACCCGAGTGCAACCGCAACCAATGCAGGCCGCCAGCAGGAGGGGATAATATGGGAGAATTGGGTAACTCCCATCACAACCTGCGTGGTCCGCATTCTGCACCAGCTGCAACCTCCGGATGGTGTGCAAGGGCAGTCCTAAATAGAGGGCATTGCAGTAGTCGAAGTGCAGGTAACAAGGGCATGAGTGACTGTACACAGGGCATCTCGGTCAGAAATGGGCAAAGCTGGCGAACCAGCCGACCTGGGCAAACCCTGGCGACGGCCCCCACCTGCTCCTTCAACTGGAGCCGGGTCCAGGAGGACCCCAGGTTCTCGCCCTATCCACAGGGGCAACACCACTCCCCTATGGTCAACGATGGACAATCTTGGCTGGACCGAGATGCTGGTATGTACAGCCACTCAGTCTTGGCCGGGTTGAGCCAAAGCATGTTTCCGCCCATCCAGATCCGCACCATCCAGACAGCTGAGTCATCACGGAGAGGGCATCACTGATCTGGTTTGGGGTGGAGATGTATAACTGGGTATCACAGCATGGTGATACCTCACCCCAAACCACTAATGATCTCACCCAGCGTGTTTCATGTAGATATTAATAAAAGGGGAGAGGACTGACCCCTGAAGGACCCCACAAGTGAGCAGTCGGGCCCCCTCTGTCCCCCTGTCAACACCGATTGCAAGCACCACCCCGAGAGGTAGGAGAGCCACCAAGAACAGTGCCCCCACTCCCAGCCCCTCAGGCGCCGCAAAGGATACCATGGTCGATGGTATCGAAGCCGCTGAGAGGTCTAATAGACCAGGACAGAGGAAAACCCTGTCCCGGCCCTCCAGAGATCATCCATCAGTGCGACCAATGCCGCCTCGCTTGAAACCAGGCCGAAGCCCGATTGGTACGGATCTAGGTAGTCCGCTTCATCCAGGAAAAGTGGAAACTGCTGAGCCACCACACTCTCAACAACCTTCGCCAAAAATAAAGGTTGGAGACTGGACAAAGTTGTCTAACACGGTCGGGTCCAGGGCAGGCTTCTTCAGGAGGGTCTCACCACCGCCTTTCAAGGCAGAGGGAAAGACACCCTCCCTTAACGAAGCATTGACCACTGCCCGAGCATCAGGTGACCTCCCCTGGCGCATAAGCCAACCAGGAAGGGCACGGGTCCAACAAACCTGTGGTGAAACTCAGACACCACATAATCCTGTCCACTTCATCCTCGGAAACAGGATCAAACTCAGCCCAGATTACATCGCCAGACTGCTTGCACCACGATCCTCAGACCACTGCAAGGTGGAACACAACCCGCCTCAACCGATTTATCTTATCCGACAGATATTGACCAAATTCTCAGCTCTTCTCGAGAGGGTCCACCACCTCCCGGATGTAGGAGGGAGCGGGTGGCCCTAAACAGGGCGGCTGGGTTATTCGCGGACGCCATGAGGGTGAGAGATAGGACCTTCGCCACCCCACAGCTACCAGGTAAGTCCTAATATGGGCTCTTAGCTGGGCTCGACGGGTTTGGGAGCGGGTGGCCTCCACCTGCTCTCTAAACCCCTCCGACGGCGCCATCTCCCGGAGCTCCTCAGTGTACCAAGGAGCTACCCGGATCCGTGAGGGGACGATGGGGACAACCCTGTCGAGGGCAGCCTCAGCAGCCTGCTGCCAAGCGGCCGCCAGGTCCTTGGCAGAGTTGTGGGCAAGGGAAGTGGGGAAAACCCCAGTTCTGCCTGGAACCTCTCAGGGTCCATTAGGCATCTGGGGGAACCATCTAAGTGGCTCCTCATCCCAGCAGTGGGGAGCAGCCTGTTGGAAGACCAGCTGCAGGAGATAGTGATCAGACCATGGGATGGGCAGTGTGTACAACTCCCTGCCCTATATCACTACACGCCACTGTTCCGAGACAAAACTAGGTCGAGAGTGTTTCCCTCGTGAGTCGGGCTTGAATTAACTGGGTCAGGCCCATGGTCCCCATGGAGGCCATGAATTCCTGGGCCAAACCTGATGCCACCCCAAGGGAAGGCAGATTGAAATCACCCAGGACAATAAGCCCTGGGAGATCCACCGCCACCCCTGAGAGGACGCCAAGAAACCCAGGCAGGGTTGCTGCCACACAGCTGGAGGAAAGGTATGTCAGCAGCAAACCCACCCGACCACCAGGCCCCCACCTCAGGAGGAGGGTCTCACTTCCGCCTATCTCAGGAACAGCACCTCCCTTGGAATCAGGGTCTCCCGAATAACCACAGCCACTCCACCACCCTCCCCTGAGCCCGCGGACCGTGCAAAATCCGAAACCTGGGGGCATAAGTCAACCAGAGGGACTCCTCCTCTGGACCCAACCAGGTCTCGTGATGCAGGCCAGGTCCGCAGCCTCCTCCTCAATCACCTCAGGAGGAGGGAAGACTTATTAGCCATGGACCTGGCATTAAAATACACCAGCTTGAGCCCAGGGGTCCTCCCCTCCCCCCAGGGAGAGGGGTCATAGGTCGAGCGCCACCGCCAAGATAGCGAGGGCACGCCCCAACACATGATCTGGCCCTATGCCTCATCGCCTCCCGCACGGACCGACCACCCTGGGGATGCCTGCCTGCACACTCAGGGGCCCCCACCGCCCCCCAACCTCCCCCCCAACGAAGCCGGGCTGCAGTCCACCCTCCATCATTTCCCATTCCCTAACCTACCATTTAAAAAATTTAATTAAAGGGGCCCTAGTTCTCTCTTTTTGCTTTCTAGAGCCCCACCCCAACCCAACTCCCCGCCATGCCATCTCTCCTGTTCCATAACCCATCCTCGAGGTAGGCCAGTGATAGTATAGCAGGCCATGTCCTGGAGGGAGGGAGCCTCCTAAAGGCCTGGAGCTCTGCTGCTGTAAAAGTTCAATGTTACAGATCCAAAGATGTCAAGGAACCGCACAAGGGTCTGCAGATGGAAGTAATAAAGTCCGGAATATAGGAACTTGGGAGTCCTAGGTACTACCCATTGGGGATCCAGGAACCAGGCTGCCCTCTCACAGCAGACCTGTGGTCGATGTTTGAGACCCTCCTCCGATCAAGTCCCGCGACTCTCACCGTGGGTATCCCCGATGGGCACCAGTTGGACAGTTGGTAAACAGATGTTAAATGGCTATCTAGAAAGAGTGAGTCCCCATTGCCGCCTTCTCACAACGGCAAGGGACACAACAAGATCTGATAGCCGCAAACCAAGTTCAAGGGTGTACAATCGGCACTGGGAATCCAGACCCAGGTCACTAGGGTGTCCAAGCCCACCCCCTCCGTGGCCTGTGGTACGGTATAGATGATTCAGTCCCAGTAATTAAAGTACCTTGTGATTGGCGAGGATGGAACAGATGGTATAAGTGGAAGAAGTAACACAGATGAGGCAGAATGACCAAACGCGATGGTTGGTGGAAAAGTCCAGTGTCAAGCCATAGGGAGCAGCAGGGGAAGGGCATCACCACCATCACCTCCAACGCCATAGATGAAAACAGCACAGTCCTTAACAGCCTTTGGACAGGGCCGAGGCCTCCGCCCATAACAGCTAACCAAGGACCGGTCATGCTTCCTGCTGCACTCCAGGCCACGCCCGGGACAGCTTATTCTGTGCATGCCTGATTAACATGGCTGGCTTCTGCTGAGTCTCAGAGTGAGGCGGAAGGTTCGAGCGGTCCGGGAGGGTGTTTAGAGGGGTCTTTTTGTAACCCCAGTACCTGGCATTGTCACTGGTGGGCTCGGGGAGCCAAACGAGACCCTCGGCGGGGGATTTGCTGGGCTCTGGGGTGAGTGGGGATTGGCATCATCTCCCCCCCCCGGTTCCTGTATGTACAGAGCTTGCGGAGGTGTCGGCGGGCGCAGCAACAGCTCGGGCAGGCGGCGATGAGCCCGACGGTGTTTTCCTCCCCTTGGGGTGCCGGATGAGATCTTCAGCCTGGGACTCGTTGGGCTCTGGGGTGAGCTGGGGATCAGTAGCATCTCCCGGGTTTTGTGCTGGAACCGCGAGTGCCAGTGTGGCAGCAGCTGCCCGTGCAACATGTGAGCCCGACGATGTTTCCCCGGCTTCAAATCAGCTGGAGCACAGTCTTGAGGCTGCAGCTGATCTGGGAGAGGTAGCCCTGAAGACGCCAGGAAGACCTGGAGTGATGGTGGCATCGGGAGCGATGGCATGGATAGTGTGAGGATGGCGCTGTTTGTGGCCAGCCCCTGGCCTTTAGTTTGGTCAGAGGGCCAATGTGACACTGTGGCTGCCCCGGGTGTGGCCTGGAGTGCAGCAGGAAGCATGATAAACTTCATATGGCAAGGGAAGAAGCCCAGGATTAAATTAAAGTTATTACAGAAAGAAAAAGAAAGAGGAGGATTTGGACTCCCAGAATGGGAACTATACTACTGGGCAGCTGCACTTACCTGGATTAAGGATTTAAAAGACAGAAGAATATTACAATTAGAGGGCCCTGATCCTCAGCAGGGCTGGCACGCGTTCATGTGGTATGGCAGCCATACTGCCCACCAGTATTTCCTAAGACATAAAATAAGGCAAGCCTTATATCTGATATGGAACAAAATTAAATCTAAAAATTATATGGAAATGACAGCTCACTTCACAACTGTCTCACCTAGGAACAGAAATTTGGAGCTCAATTGTAATTGTAAATCCAGGACTACCTGCATTCACTTCTAACTACACTCGTGGGACCCTCAGGATTTTTGCGTCACTGCTCCACCTGCCACCATAAAGTCATTCCCCCCCCCCCGAGCTATGCAGAAACAACACGGTGGTTGGAATTGGGTCTGTCTAGTTTAATGAAAAGAAGGACTAAGGGCGACATGATAGCAGTCTTCCAATATCTGAGGGGCTGCCACAAAGAAGAGGGGGTCCACCTATTCTCCAAAGCACCTGAAAGCAGGACAAGAAGCAACGGATGGAAACTAATCAAGGAGAGAAGCAACCTAGAACTAAGGAGAAATGTCCTGGCAATTAGAACAATTAACCAGTGGAACAGCTTGCCTCCAAAAATCATGGGCTCTCCATCACTGGAGGCTTTTAAGAAGAGACTGGACAGTCACTTGTCTGAGATGGTATAGGAGGTTCTTCTGCTTGAGCAGGGGGCTGGACTAGAAGACCTCCAAAGTCCCTTCCAGCTCTATTCTATTCTATTCTTTATTTTATATAACAGCAACAAAGATGATTACTTTAAGAAGTAATATTCACTTGGCAGGGACAAAGGAAAAGGTCAAGATGGACTCTGAATAATGTAATATTGAAAGAAAAAGAATTTACACAAAAGATGGAAAAAGAATTGGCTTTTTTATTTAAAGAAAATAACAGGGAGGAAACTTCACTACAAAACTTATGGGACACTATGAAGGCCTATGCCAGAGGCTTGATCATAGACTACACGAGAAGAAGAAATATTAAAAAAAGATGAATACAACAAATGTTAGAGGAAGACTATAGGAAAGTTGAGAAAGAACTACAAAAATATCCACAAAAAAGAATATTAAAAGTCAAATGGAAATAGTCAAAGATAAAATGGGGTGGATGGAAAAAGAGGAATTAGCTCAAAAAATTAGGAGTGCTAAACAGAATTTCTTTGAAAATGCAAACAAACCAGGCAGATGGCTGGCATATAAATTGGAAAAGGAGAGAGAAATGATAAAGATAATACAACTAATAGATGATCAAGGAATGGTTTGCAATGGAAATGAAGAAAAGAAAGAGATAGTACAGAAGTACTATGAGAAATTATATAATCAAGAAAATATTAAAGAAGAAAAAGTTAAACAATATTTGCAAAAAGTAGACCTACCCCAAATACCTGAAGACATTAAGATAATGTTAGAAGGGAAAATAACAATGATGGAATTGACAGAGGCATTAAACAGACAAAATATTGGAAAGCCTCTGGGCCCAGATGGGCTACCCGTAGAACTTTACAAGACTCTACAGGTATCTTTAAGTACTTCAATGCTTGAAGTGATGAACGAGGTTTTGTCAAAAACTAAAATACCTAATTTATGGACAGAGGCTTATATTACTCTTATACCAAAAGAGGATACCGACCTACAAGAAATAAAAAATTGTAGACCTATATCCCTGCTAAACACAGATTACAAAAATTTTGCCTCAATAGTGGCAGAAAGACTTAAAAGATATTTGAACAATTTTATACACACTGATCAAAATGGATTTCTGCCTAAGAGGCAAATTAAAGATAATATGAGAATAATTTTGAATACATTGGAATATTATGAAACTCACCCAGAGAAGCAAATGGCCTTGGTATTTTTAGATGCACAAAAAGCCTTTGACAATGTAAACTGGCAGTTTATGATATTACAAATGGAACAGATGGGCTTTGGAGAAAGATTTATTAAAGCAATTGAGGCAATAGACCATAAGCAATCTGCTAAAGTAATGATAAATGGAGACTTAACCAATAATACTAACATCAAAAAAGGAACTAGACAAGGATGTCCTCTGTTGCCACTGTTGTTTGTATTGACTTTGGAGGTGTTAAACAGAAACATTAGAGACAATAGTGAAGTAAAGGAATGAAAATAAAAAAGTAGGAATATAAATTGCAAGCGTTTGCAGATGATCTGGTTTTTATACTGGAGGAACCACTAGAAACAGTGCCTAAATTGATAGAAAAAAATGAAGAATATGGGCAGGTGGCAGGATTGAAAATAAATAAAGATAAAACTAAGATTTTAGTTAAGAATATGATGGAAAAACAAAGGAAAGAATTAACAGACATTGAATATCCAGATCACAAATAAAGTCAAATACTTAGGAATACAACTAACAGCAAGATGTGGAACACTAAAAGAAGACAATTATTATAAACTAAAACAACAGATTGAGACAGACTTGAAAAAATGGGAAAATTTACAACTATCTCTAATAGGGAGAATATCTACAATTAAAATGAATATATTACCAAGGATATTATATCTGTTCCAGTCAATTCCAATTAAACTATGTAGAGAATACTTTGAGGATTTAAAAAAAATGATGTTGAAATATATATGGCAGGGAAAGAAGGCAAGGATTAGATTAAAATTGCTACAGGATGCTAGAATAAGAGGAGGCTTTGGACTACCCAATTGGGAATTATATTATCAGGCGGTAACATTAATGTGGGTGAAAGAATGGATTGTTTTGAGAAATACTAGATTGTTAACGTTGAAAGGTCATGATTTGCTACTGGGATGGCATGCTTTCTTATGGTATAAGGAAAGCAAAACACATGGGTATTTTAGGAGAAACTATATTCGAGATGCATTATTGACAGTATGGGAGAAAATAAGGAAACAACATTATATGAAAATACCAGTCTGGTTGTCAACTATAGAGGTATTCACATATCCAATTGTTCTTAAAATGGAGCACATAGTTAGATATAGCAATATATTAAATGAAGAAGGTAAACTCAAAACAAAGCAAGAACTAGAAGGGCAAGATATAAAGATGAATTGGTACTCATATGTGCAAATACATTCTAGATACAAAAAAGATAGTAAGACAGAAGGGTTTTATAATGAACTTACTGAATTAGATGGAATCTTAACAGGTACTGATGAGAGGATGATTAAAAAATTATATGGTTATTTACTTGGAGTGAAACTAGAAGAAAAAGTTAAAGAAACCATGATTGCTTGGGGGAAAAATTTTGGATATGGGATAGATTGAGAAAAATGGCAGAAATTATTGTCTTGAAATTATAAATTAACAAATCGACAGCATATAAAGAGAATTTGTATAAGATGTTTAACAGGTGGCATCTACTCCTGGCAAGAATAGCAAGGATGTTCAAGGATAAATCAGCGAAATGTTGGAAATGTCATCAGATACCTGGATCATATTGCTACATGTGGTGGACGTGTGTGGAAGCCAAGATACTGGACTAAAATTCATACATGGCTGGAAAAAATGACAAAACAGCATATAGACTTGAAACCAGAGATTTTTAAAAAAAGATTTTTATTTTTTAAGACAAACATATACAGACAGAAACATAAAAACATAAAACCATCTTCCAATTATATACATAGAGTGCGTCAGTTGGTTACAAATCTTTTGTGCTATCCTTTCATAGTCCTTACTCACAGTGGTGGGATTCAAAATTTTTTACTACCAGTTCTGTGGGCATGGCTTATTTGGTGGGTGTGGCTTGGTGGTCATGTGACTGTGTGGGTGTGCTTGGTGGTCATGTGACTCAGTGGGCATGGCCAACTCAATGTCACTCACATCAAGGGGTGCCTCACCTGACTCCTCCCCTCCCAGCCATTCCTTGTCATATCCAGCCTCAACGTACCTATAGTTCTGTAAAAATGTTGTTCACCTTTTTTGACTTTATTATCTGCATACTATAGATGTACCTTCATGGACCACTGAAAGGAGGAAATGGCTCACATGCTTTACCCAAGAGTGTGATAGGCAACAGGCTTTTAAGGGGCTCCACAAAGAAAAGGGGACAATGTATTTTCCAAAGAAGCAGAATGCAAACAAGAAGCAATGGATGGAAACTGAACAGAGAGAAGCAACCTAAAACTAAGGAGAAACTTCCTGACAGTGAGAACAATTAACCAGTGGAACTGCTTGTCTCCAGAAGTTCTGGGTGCTCAATCACTGGAAGTTTTTAAGAAAAGACTGGACAGCCATTTCCCCAAGGTCCCTTCTAAATGTTATTCTGTTATTCTGACACCTTTCCCAGGATCTCTACTCAGAGTTTGGCATCCTCAGTTTTCTTGCCTGAGCTGGGGGTTGGACTAGAAGACCTCCAAAGTCCCTTTCAACTCTTGTTAAACACAGGTGTATTTTATGCTCTGGACTATTGACATTGAATGCATGTAAACCCTGAAAAATATGTGGTAGCCCTGGGCAAAAGGCAGAAAAATCACTCTAGGTGTAGGGACAGTGTAAAATATTAACACATGATAAATAATGGAACAATTAAAAATAATAGCACAGAGTTTTCTCTCTCTCTCTCTTCCTATTTCTTTCTTTCTTTCTTTCTTTCTTTCTTTCTTTCTTTCTTTCTTTCTTCCTCTCTCTCTCTCTCTCTCTCTCTCTCTCACACACACACACACACACACACACACACACACACATGGAGCACTTTTGTAGCTTAAGAGACATGCATTTTGAAGCAGCTCCTTTAAATTTCTCCAAGGCTGGAGTGGATTCTCCCACCCCCTCTGTCAGACTGCACTCCTTCTCACTCCAGCCACTTTAACTCACAAGGGGAAAGCCATACTTGCAGCGTCCATGCATTTCTTCCTTTCCCCCGGGAAGAAAGAGGACATGGGGAACGGAAAGCTAGGAGGCGATCGGGCAGAGCGACCGACGCCCCGGTTTGGGGGCATGGCCAGCCAGGGGTTGCCACCGGTTCGGTGACCCACACCAAATAACCGCTACCAGTTTGCCCGAATAGGTGCGAACTGGTTGAATACCACCTCTGCTTACTCACAAATTGTATAGTCTCAAATTGTCAATCTAGCGTATGCTTATATATTTATCAGTTATTACTCATTCATTTGACTAAACTATTATTCCATCATTTTATATGAGATATTCTAGATTTTATTATAAATTTATATTATACATTCATCCAATGGTTATATATTTTATATTATATTCTATATCTATTGATCTTCTATAACAAAACTTCCTAATCTACTTCATTGCCATGTCTTTTTATCTAGCCATTGATAAAATAAGTCCGATATCATATAAAATTGTTTATCTTCTTGTTCTCTAATTTCAAATGTTAATTTACTCATTTCAGCACAGTCCATAATTTTTTAATAACTTCCTCCTGCATAGGTATTTTTTCATTTTTCCAATTCTTAGCAAATAAAATTCTAGCCACTGTTAAAACATTTACAATCAATATTTCAATTCTTTATTGTATATTTCCGGTATAAATCCCAATAAAAATATCTCTGGTTTAAAGTCTATGTGTTGTTGTATCATTTTTCCAACCATGTGTGGATTTTAGTCCAATATCTTTTTGCATCCAAACATGTCCACCACATATGGTAATACGAGCCAGGTATCTGATGATATTTCCAACATTTATCCAATTTGTTCTTAAACATTCTCGCAATTCTCATCGGGGGTAGATGCCACCTGTAAAACGTCTTATACAAATTTTCTTTATAAGCAGTTGACATTGTCATTTTATAATTTTGAGACCACAATTTTTGCCATTGCTCTAAATCAATCCCATATCTAAATTTTTTCCCCAAGGCAATCATTGTTTCTTTAACTTGTTCTTCCTCTAATTTAAATTCTAATAAATGTCCATAGAGTTTTTTAATTACCTTTTCATCAGTACCCATCAAAATTTTATCTAAATCAGTCAACTTATCATAGAAACCTTCTGTTTTAAAATCTTTATCAAATCTAGGTTGTATTTATTTTATTTATTTTATTTTATTGGACTTACATGCCGCCCTCTCTCCCTAGGGACTCAGGGCGGCTAATATTTGCGCATCTGACAACCAATTCATTTTTATACCTTGTTCTTCCAACGCTTGCATAGATTTAAGTTCACCCTTTTCATTCGATATCTCACCATATCTGTTTGTTCCTTTTTATATGTTATTGGATAAGAAAAAGCTTCAATAGTAGATATCCATAATGGAATTTTTAAATAATATTGCTTTTTTATCTTCTCCCAGTTTAAAAACAATGCCTCTCGAATATAATGTCTTCTAAAATACCCCTGTGTTTTAGTTCCCTTATACCAGAGGAAAGCATGCCATCCCAAAAGCAAGTAATGTTCTTCTAAGGTCAATAATCTACTGTTCCTTAATGTTATCCATTCCTTTACGCACATCAAATTTGTCACCTGGTAATTGAGCAAAGCGAATCCTCCTCTTATTCTTGCACCTTGTAACAGTTTAAGTTTTCTCGCTTTCTTTCCCTGCCAGATGTATTTTAACACTATTTTATTTAAATCTTCAAAAAACTCTTTCCCTAATCTGATTGGAATTGTCTGGAATAGATATAAAATTCTAGGCAATACATTCATCTTAATTGTAGATATTCTCCCAATCAATGATAATTGCAAGTTTTCCCATTTTATCAAATCTGTCGCAATCTGTTGTCTGAGTTTGAGATTGTTATCCTCCTTCAGTGTACTGCATCTTGCTGTTATATATATCCCTAAATACTTAACCTTATTTGTGACCTGGATTCCCAAGATTTCCTCTAACTCTTTCTTTCGTCTTGCTAATATGTTCTTTGTTAATATCTTTGTTTTATCTTTATTTATTTTCAAACCTGCTACTTTTCCATATTCTTCTATCCTTTCTATTAATTTAGGTGCTGTTTCCAATGGGTCCTCTAGTATAAATATCAGGTCATCTGCAAAGGCTTGCAATTTGTACTCTTCCTTTTTAATTTTCATTCCTTTTATTTCTTTTTCTTCTCTAATGTTCCTATTCAGCACTTTTTTTTTAAATTACATTTATATGCCGCCCTTCTCCGAAGACTCAGGGTGGCTTACAATTTTTGGGATACAACCCAGTGTGCTCAGCAATAGCCTTCATTCCATTGTATATGCCTGCTTATTACTAAGTGGCATTTTTACAAGGTCAGCTAATTGCCCCCAACAATCTTGGGTCCTCAATTTACCTACCCTGAGAGGATGGAAGGCTGAGTCAACCTTGAGCCCAGGATTCGAGCCTACAGCAGTTGTAGGCAGCTGGAACTTAAGTGCAGGAAATTAACAGCCTGAGCCACCCAAGGCCCTTCCAATGTCAACACAAACAACAGAGGCGACAGTGGACAGCCTTATTGTATTATTTATTTATTTATTTATTTATTGGACTTGTATGCTGCCCCATCTGAAGACTCAGGGCAGCTCTGTAAAACCAAACATCAACAATAAATAATTAAAAGAATTAAATAAACACAAGCCCAATATTTATAACATTAAAATAGGGTAAAATTTTAAAAATCCCTCCCCACCCCCAGGAGGTCAGCACAGCCTGGACTGTCCAAATAACCAGGTCTTCAAGTCGTGGCAGAAGGTCTGCGAAGGTCAGGGGCCAGAGCAGACCCCAGGGGTAGTTGGTTCCAGGGGCAGGAACACCACAGATGTAGGCTCGGCCCCAGTGCACTGCCAGCTGACATTGACTTGCTGACAGGACCCTGAGAAGCTCCTGCCTGTGTGCTCGCACAGGGCAGTTGGCACTTGATATTGGCAGGAGGCGCTCCGTAAATATCCCAGACCCATGTCTTGTAGGGCTTTGAATGTTAATACTAGAACCTTGAATCTCACCCGGAGTGGCGGCAACCAATGCAGAGTCATGGGAGGGGTGTAACATGGGAGAATCAGAAACTCCCATCACCACCAGCGGCGCATTCTGCACCAGCTGCAATCTCGGATGGTATGCAAAGGCAGTCCTGAATAGAAGCGTTGCAGTAGTCAGTCGGAAGTAACAAGAGCATGGTGACTGTATGCAGGGCATCTCGGTCCAGAAAGCGGGAGCAGCTGGCCAACCAGCCCACTGAGCAAAGGCCCCCTGGCCATGGCTCCCACCTGCTCCTCCAACCTGAGCCGTGAATCCAGGAGGACCCCAGGTTCCGTGCCCTGTCCACGGGGGGCAACACCTCTCCCCATGACCAAAGGTGGAATCTCCTGACTGGACCAAGATGTTGGTATGCACAACCACTCTGTCTTGCCGGATTGAGCTGAAGCATGTTCCTGTCCATCCAGATCCTCTGCATCCAGACAACGGGATACCCAGAAGGGCATCACTGATGTGGCCTGGGTGGGATGTACAACTCGTATCATCAGCGTACTGATGATACTTCACTAAAACCACGGATGATCTCACCCAATGGCTTCATGTAGATGTTGAACAAGAGGAGGACAGACCCTGGGGACCCCACAAGTGAGCACCCTCGGGGCCAACCTCTGCCTGCCAACACCGATTCACGGAGAGGTAGGAGAACCACTGCAGAACAGTGCCCCACTCCCAACCCCGGGCGCAAAAGGATACCATGGTCGATGGTATCGAAAGCTGCTGAGAGATCTAATAGGACTAGGACGGAGGAAACTGTCAGAGCCTCCAGAGATCATCCATCAGTGCGACCAATGCCATCTCCGTGCTGTACCCAGGCCGGAAACCCGATTGGTACAGATCCAGATAGTCCGCTTCATCCAGGAAAAGCGGAAACTGCTGAGCCACCACACTCTCTCAACAGCCAAGAAGTGAAGGTTGGAGACCGGACGAAAGTTGTTCAGTGGGTCCAGGGCAGGCTTCTTCAGGAGGGGCCTCACCACCGCCTCTTTCAAGGCAGAAGGGAAGGCACCCTCCTTTAATGAAGCGTTGACCACTGCCCAGAGCCAGCCACACGTGACCTCCCTGGAGGCATATACCAACCAGGAGGGGCATGGGTCCAAGAAACATGTAGTGGAACTCAGTCGTCACATAATCCCGTCCACTTCATCCTCAGAAACAGGATCGAACTCAGTCCAGATTACATTGGCTAGACTACTTGCACCCCCAACATCAGACCACTGCAAACTAGAGTCCAGCCCCTCCCGGATCTGAGCGATCTTATCCTGCAGATATTGACCAAATTCCTCAGCTCTACCCAAGTAATGATCCACATAACCCCGGCTGTAGGAGGGAGCAGGTGACCCCAAACAGGGCGACTGGGCGGTTATCTGCGGATGCTATGAGAGCAGAAAAATAAACCTTTCTCGCCGCTCTCATAGCTACCAGGTAAGTCCTAATATAGGCTCCTAACTGGGCTCAGTCAGAACCAGAACGGGTCGACCTCCACCTGCTCTCTAAGCCCCTTCTACGGTGCTTCATCTCCTGGAGCTCCTCGGTATACCAGGGAGCTACCGGGATCTCTTGCAGTAAGGGGACGCATGGGGACAACTCTGTCAAGGGCCCATGTGGACGCCTGTTGCCAGGCAGTCATCAGGGCCTCGGCAGAGCTGTGGACAAGAGATGTAGGAAAAGACCCCAGTTCTGCCTGAAACCTCTCAGGGTCCATCAGGTGCCTGGGGCAGAACCATCTAAGTGGCTTCTCATCCCAGCAGTGTGGGGCAGCTTGTCGGAAAACCAGCTGTAGGAGATAATGATCTGACCATGGAACGGATGGACAGTAAAATCACCACCCCCCAGATCATTACGCCACTACTCCCAGACAAAAACCAGGTCGAGCGTGTTACCCCCTTCATGGGTCAGGCCATCAATCACCTGAGTCAGGCCCATGGCGGCCATGGAAGCCATGAATTCCTGGGCCAAACCCGATGCCGCCCCAAGAGTGGGCAAGTTGAAGTCACCCAGAACAATAATCTCTGGGAACTCCACTGCCACCCCCGAGATGGCCTCGAGGAGCCCAGGCAGGGCCGTTGCCACATAGCTGGGGGAAAGGTATGCAAGCAACAAGCCCACCTGACTCTCAGGCCCACACCTCAAGAGGAGGGCCTCACACCCGCCTATCTCTGGAACAGAGACCTCCCTTGGAATCAGGGTTTCCTGAATAACAACAGCCACCCGCCCACCCCTCCCCTGGGCTGTGACTGGTACAACACCCGAAAACCTGGGGGCATAAATCAACCAGAGGGACTCCACTCTCTTGGCCCACCCAGGTCTCAGTGATGCAAGCCAAGTCCGCAGCCTCCTCCACAATTACCTCACAGAGGAGGGTTGCCTTGTTAGCCATGGACCTGGCATTAAAGTACACCAGTGGAGCCAGGGTCCTAGATCCCGAATCCCCAGGAAGTGGGGAAGAGGCAGAGGGTCAGAGGATGCGCCATTGCGAGAAGACATCGAGGCCTCCCCTTACATGATATGGCCCACGCCTGAAGGCCCTGCCAAACCCAACCACCCTGGAGATCGTCACTCCCACTCTCCCCTCCGGGGCCCAGGTCCCCACCACCCCCATGATCCTGCCCT
Source organism: Naja naja (assembly GCA_009733165.1). NCBI lineage: Eukaryota > Metazoa > Chordata > Lepidosauria > Squamata > Elapidae > Naja > Naja naja. The sequence goes on along the minus strand of SOZL01001635.1, from coordinate 8,878 downwards.
GGGCTACACTGAGTTCCCTCCTCAAAACCCACCCCTCTCCCTAACCCCCTTAAAAAGCAATCTAAAAACTTTACCAATGAAGCCCTGGGACCCCTCTTACTACCCCTCCCAGGACCCCAACCCCTACCCGCGCCATGCCATCTCTCCGGGTTCCATAACCCATCCTTGAGATAGGCCGTAGAAAGTCTAGCAGGCCAAACCCAGGAGAGAGGGGACTCCTTTAAGGCCTGCAAGTCCGTCGATGAATAGGTCCAAATCTTGTATAGATGTAACATATAGGGGAGTGGTCAGTAGATGGAAAAAATGTCCAAATATTAAAGATGTTAAAACCCAGTATAGTCCAGATATCCAGCAGCCGGGAGGTCCAAGGTCATACACCAGGACTGCCCTCTCACGGTAGTCCTGTGGGCTGATGATAAGGTCCCACACCCGGACCCACCACCACGCTCTCACTGCAGGCATCCCTGGCAAACCGATCAGGACAGAAATAAAAGACAAGGCTAATTGAGGAAGAAAAAGGTGCCCCCACCATGCTGCCCTCTCACTGCAGCAAGCCGGCAGGACACACCCAAAGCCCCCAAGCCAATGTCCACCGGGTAAAGATGGGGGAGGAGGAAGACGGCTCCAGCGGACGACAAAGTTAGGTCTGTGCTGGATGGGGGAAATAACACCCCAACTGGTGCACACAAACCAAGATGATGGAAAAATTGATGGTGAAAGTCCTAGACCTATAGCCACAGTCTCAAGCCAGGCAAAGATGAAAAAGGCCATGGAAATCAGGGCAATATGATCGAAGGAGTGATGGGGAGGGAGGGTGGAAAAGGCGTGAGCCAGTTCCAGAACGGTCCGATCTTAACAAGGGCAACAAAGTTGATGACAGGAAGCCAGGACCAACAGCGACCTCGGGACAACACCATCTCCACCTTCAAGCCCAATGAGGTCACTAGCTGGTCTGCTGCCCCCGTCATTGCTACTGCCGCCCACGCCGTCCTGTCATTGGTGGCACCCCCAGCATTATGACCATGCAACTGTTCCCCGCCGTCACTGCTGCCACCAGCGACGTCGTGGGCCCCCGCAGCGGATGAGATCGCAGCTGGAGTCAGGCACCAAAAGGCCAAATCATCGCTGCTCCTGATGCTCCCCTTGATTGCAGTCAGCTCCTTACTACCTTTGCGGGCAAACAGGTTAAGGCACCAGTACCCACACGATTTCAATGCCTGCAACATCCATCCACCGCATTGGCAGCCCCAAATCGGATCTTCACGCTCACCAGCGTAGCCCATAGCCTCACAGACAAACCCCCAAGAGCCAACAGAACTGAAGCCGGAGGCAAAAACAAAGCCAGTGGCAAAAATTAACAAGGCCAGTGGCAGCATAGGTAGCAGAGGCAACGCAGGCAACACAGGCGATGATGGAAAGACGCCCAATGCTGGAAAAACACCTGACGACGATGTCCACAGTGGCAGCAGCATCAGCGTCCCCCAAATCGACCTCACCTCCCAACTTCGGCCTCAACCGGCGGCTGAACACTCTCCAGCGTTGACGCCCGCCACCATCATCGCTGTTGCTGTTGCCCCTACCACCAGCAACACTCGCAGGCCTTCTTCCTAGATGAGGTCAGGGTCGGGCAGATGATGACATCCTCCACACCCAAGACACTATACTGTTGAGTTGTTAGTTGGGGCTGAAATAACACCCCTACCCTCTCCAGCCCAGGACAAAGTCACTGTTCCCCATTTTAGATTTTGCTTCTGGCTTTCCATTTTGGAGAATTTAAGATGTTTAATTATGTCCATTTTAATTTTAATGTCTTTTTTTTGTGGAAACTTCTGTAACTCTTTTTCCAGTCTCTTATATTCATCTTCCAGTGTTTTAAAGTTTTTCTGTTTTATATTTCTTTTTCTTGTATATTTTATTATCAAACCTCTTGTGCAGGCCTTCATCGTGTCCCAGAGATCCTGTAAAGATATATCCTTTTTTATTTTCTTTAAAAAAGAAAACCAATTCTCTCTCAATTTTCTGTTTAAAGTCTTTCTCCTTTAATATCGTATTATTTAAAGTCCATCTAGATCTCCTCTTTTCTCCTTTCCATGTAACTGTCATTGGATTATGATCTGCCCAAGTACTTGTTTCGATTTCTATTTCTTGTATGTTAGAAAATAATTCTGTTGACATCCATATCATATCTATTCTAGACCATGATGCATGCCTACTTGAATAAAAAGTATATTGTTTATTTTCCACATTCCTCTCTCTCCATGCATCTTTTAAGTTTGTTTCCTCTATCATTCGAAAGAAGGACTTTGGCAATGTCTTTCTAATTTTCTTTGTTGCTTTCTGTGTTTTATAGTCCAATTTATCATTAATTATTCCATTAAAATCTCCTATTATACAAATATTAGCATAGTCCAGTTCAATTATTTTCATATGTAATTTCCTGTAAAATTCTTCTTGGTTATCATTTGGAGCATAAATTGTTATTAAAAGTGTTTTTGCATTATTGTCCATTATCTCTACCATCAAAATCCTTCCATCATCATCTGTATAAATTTGTTCTGCAGGGATTGTATCTCTAATGTATAAGGCCACACCTCTTTTTTACATTGTGTCAATGATGTGAATAGTCTCCCTAATTTTTTTTGTTTCAGTATATATTCATGTTGTTTTGTAATATCTACTTCTTGTAGGCAGATTATATCAAACTTTAATTTCTCTAGTTTATGGAATACTTTTCTTCTTTTAGTGGCTAAATTAAGTTTTTTTTTTTTAAATCCATTTATATTGATCGTAATCAATTTTCTCTCATCCATTTTAGACTTTATAAGAAGGATTTGTTGCTCTAGTAGATCTTGGTTCTCATTGCTCTCTGGGTAACCACCTACTGCTCCTTCTTCTTTTTCAGTTGCTGTTATACACTCCTCTTGAAATTTGATTAGCGACTCTTCTTTTCTTGTATCTTCCTCCTTTCCTCTAAGATATTCTAGATAGAATAGCTCTGCTTTTTCAACTGTGTCAATTCTGTGTCTTTGTTCCTGCCAGGTGAACATGAGACCTTCTGGTATCAACCATCTGTAATTTACTCCTCTCTTGAGTAACTCTTTAGTCAAAAATAGGTATTCTCTTCTCATCTCTCTCACTCTTCTCGGTACTTGTTTCAGTACCACAATTTCTTTGTCTTTGTACTTTAACGTTTTCTCTCTTGCCACCTGCAGTATCTGTGTTTTAATAGTTTTCTTTGTAAATCTAATGTGAACTTCTCTTGGTAGTTTATTTCTCATTGCGTATCTTGTATAGACACAGAACACTTCATCCATTCCATCCATCATCTTCTCTTTAGTTATCTCTAATGCTTCTGCCAGGATTTCTGTCATTATTTCAGCAAGGTTTTCACCCTTTTCTTCTTCTATATTCTGAATCTCAGATAAAATTCTGACCTGTCGATTTCCCACCCCAATGATCTGCTCCTGTCTCTTTCAACTTCACTCAATCAGTATCAATATCTCAATTTTCTGATCTCTTTGTACATCTTGTTCTTCAATTTTCTTGAATCTGTCCTCATATTTCATCATCATCTGTTGGATATTCTCAACTTTCTCATCTGTCTTTTCAGTTCTTTGCTCAATATTCTCCATTCTCTTTTCAATATTGTCTGTTTTTGCTTGTATATTTTGGAGTCCTTGAATAATCATCTGCAGTGTCACTTCCTTCTCCTGTTGCAACATTATTAGTATTGATCGTTGTCCTCCAGATGGTGAAGAGGAAGAAACTGATATTGAAGAAGCTGAAGCTGCTATCTTTCTACTCATCTTGTAATACTTGATTAAAAAAGGAAAGAATAAGAGACAGGAGCAGACAACTGCCACTCCAATAAAAATAAAAAGAAAAAAAAAAAAAAAGGAAGAGTCTTCAGGCACTTGTCCAATTCAGGCACTTAATCCAATTGGTTCCAATTATATATAAAAAAGAAAAAATGTAAAAAGAAGAGAGGGTGAAAAAGTAGAAAAAATTAATAAAAATAAAAAAAGGAAATTTAAAAAATAGAAGTCTACATATTTCCCTTAATAAAAAAGTAAAGCAAAAGAAAAGGAAAGGAAGAAAAATACATTCTAATTCCTGGATCAAAAGGCTAAAATCCAAGCATAGAAATCCAGCTGGAGGGGAAGTAAGAAAAAAAGGATAGCAAACATTTCTGACAGAAAGCAAACCACTGCCACTTAAATGTCCAAGGCTCTTTGGTAAATCAAATAGGAATTTCCAGTTCTATTTTCTTTTTTTTTTTATACAAAACTCATCTTTATCTTAATCCGGGTGCCTTGATCTTACCATCGATACTCCGGTTCCTCTGCTGTCGACTTCTCTCTTTCCTCCTGCACCAATCTTAATCCCGTTGAGACCTTGTTCTCTTGAGGTGGCCATTTTTGACCACCACTTCTTGGCGTCTTGGAGGAAAGACCAGACAAAGGGGAGATCACGGCTCTCCCTAATCTGGCTGGCAGATTTCCCTTTCTCCACCGCCCCTCTGAGGGCAGCTGTTGAACCTTGCAGGATCGGGGCTCTCAGGCACAGGAAACCAGGCTGCTTGATTAGGTGGGCGATCACAAGCCGCCCGCCGTTCTCCGAGAGAGGCTCAACCCGAATAAATTTCCAGTTCTATTTTCAAGGTCACTTCAATCTTCTTTCTTTCAACTTCAGCTCCAGACTCTGGCTAACAATAGTTTCACAGAGGAGCACCTGTATTAATAATCTACCATGCTCATCCACTACCTTTTCAGTAAAAAGCTCAGAGTCCTTGAATGTAACACCAGTGCATAAACAAGTGAAAGAGGGGAAAAAACAATGTATCCAAGCCTTTAGATGGCAGTGTTACTTATTTCCCTTCACATTTTCTGTACCATATCCGAAGCCAGGAATAGATAAAAAAAATATAAAGTATTGTGTTGTGGGAAAGAAGGAGCCAGAGACAATGGATCTGCAATCAACATTTTACTGGTAAGTACTCAATTCCAACTGCAACACCATGAGGGCTAACGGCTGGCAGGCTCCTTGGTTGCCTGCCACGCCGTTAGCCAATTAAATAAATGTATTTTCCCGCACTACTAACGGCAGGCTATTCTGTGTTTGCAGCTGAGCAGACACAACATCCCTCACGATCCAGCTGGTACTTTAATACTTAACTATTATTCTATTATTACTTACTGCTAACTAGTATACTTTATTAACATTTAACTGATTACTTAATTAACATTACTTATTACTATTATTATATCATAACTTTAACTACAGACATAGTCCTTTAAGTAGGCTGGTGATTTCTGGGATTGATTTGACCTTTGATCTTCCCAGACTCTGGGTTGCTCGTTACACACATCAGTGTCTTTTTGTCGAATTTCAGAGTCAGTGGATGTATCCCTGAGGACTTCAGCCAGTGGAGGGGTTCATGACAGGGGTCACCTTGGGCACTGCAATCTCCTTCTCTGGTAAGTCTCTCTCCTTGTCCCCTTGTGGTTCAGTGTCCTCCAATTCGCCATTGGTCAGTTGTGCTGGGTTTCTCCTCACCTGGTCAATGTGTCTGTGCCACACTTTACCGTTGCTGAGCTCCACATGGTATGACTGGGGCCCCGTGACGTCAAGTATGTGGCCAGGTACCCAAATAGGTTTTCCGGCATAGTTCTTGGCGTACACCCTTTCGCCTTGTTGGAACTGTCTGATTGTTTCTTCCTCTCTTTGTTGATTGTCTTCCCCGTAGTCGGGGTGTATCCTATCCAGATGTTCTCAATCTCCTCCCCATTAACAACTCCTCTGGGCTTCTGCCTGTAGCCATGCATGGGGTGACGTGCTGGGTTAATAAGTATCTTTCTAGCTTTTCTTGTGAATTGCCTTGCACCATTCTGCTTAGGGCCTCTTTTGTTGTGCGGACCATCCTCTCCGCTTGACCATTTCCTGTGGGATGAAATGGAGCAGTGAGCGTGTGGTGGATACCTGTTGTAGATAGTTCGAATGGCCTTATTTATTTATTTATTTATTTATTTATTCGACTTGTATGCATATTCCCTAAGGACTCAGGGCGAAACATAAAACAGAAAATTTTACAATAAAACACAATTAAACAATGAACAAGCCAAATAAAATTAAACTGGCGTAAACTGTGTCCCGTTGTCGGAGACCAACACATATGGCAGGCCATGGGTGGCGAACAGTCTGTGTAATACATTGGTGGTGACATCTGTAGTGGTAGTGCTCATGACGGCCACTTCCAAACACTTGGAGTAGGCATCATCAATAATTAAAAAGTATTTACCGTGTACTGGCCCAGCGTAGTTGATGTGTAGTCTGGACCATGGACCTCTTGGCATCTCCCATTCTTGTGGCAGTGTGATGGGGGGTGACGGTCATGTCTCTTGACATGGTATGCAGCAGGCCACCCACTGTTCGATGTCTTTATCCATGGATGGCCACCACAGATAACTGCGAGCTAACACCTTCATGTGGACGATCCCAGGATGGCCTTCGTGTACCGTCTGCAGCAACAATTCTCGCAGTTGGTGGGGTATCACTACATGGCTGTGCCACAGTAGGCAACCCTTCTGTACTGATAGTTCGTGTTGCCTCACTTTGAATGGCCTAAATGCCATACTTGTTGGATCTTTAGGCCACCCCCTCCACACTCAGTTCAGTACCTGTGCTATGGTTGGGTCTTCTTTGGATTTTTGGCCACCCCTGGTGGTGATCAGTCCTGTTTGTAGAGTCTCGACTAGTAGTACTGTCTCGATTGGAGCAGGATCTTCCACTTGTTGTGCTAATGGGCATCTACTCAGTGCGTCCATGTTGCTTATGTTCGAGCCTGGGTGGTGTATGAGCTTGTACTGGTAGGCCGCTAGGAATCCAGTCCACTGAATCATGCATGGGGACAGGATTTGCGGTGTTTGCTTGTCACCCATGAGGAGGCCTAACAGCTGTTTGTGGTCAGTTATAAGTTCAAACTTCTGTCCATACATGTACTCGTGGAATCTTTTAATCCCTGCAACAGTAGCCAGCGCCTCTTTGTCAAGCTGGCTATAATTTCTCTCCACCCCGGACAGCGTTCTTGAAAAAAAATGCGATGGGCACCTCTGTACCATCTGGGGAACTTGGCTCAGGGATGGGTCCAACACCATATGGAGAGGCATCACAAGTCAGGGTTAGCGGTAGGGTCTCATTGTACTGAACTAGTACACTGTTTGAAGTTAGCTAGTTTTTTAGCTGTTTGAAGGCTAGTGGTTCCTTCTGACCCCAGGCCCATGGAGTTTTCTTGTCGAGCAAATGGTGTAATGGTTCCGTGATGGATGCTTTCTGTCTCAGGAAAACACTGTAGAAGTTAAGGAGCCCCAGGAAGGCTTGGAGCTGCGTTCTGTTCGTGGGCGTTGGAGCTTGTTTGATCGCCTGCATCTTTTCCTTGGTGGGGTGTAGGCCAGCCGCATCAATAAGATATCCAAGGAATTCTAAGCCCCACCTGTTGAAACTTCTTAAGTATCGCTTGTAAACAGTCCATTAATTCATGTTTGTTTGCCGCTGAAATTAGGATGTCATCGAAATACGGGACAATTCCTGGTATTCTGTGCAGCATCCTCTCCATCAGACTGTGGAAGAGTCTAGGGCAACTCTCACCCCAAACTGCAGTCATTTGCAACAGAATGCCCCCGGTGTGTGACGATTGTCTGGGCCTCAGCTGTCTTGTCGTCGATGTGGAGTTGCTGGTAGGCCTGGGCGAGATCGAGCTTCACAAAATTTTTTCCACCTTCCAGTGAATGTAGCAGATGTTGTACCACTGGGACGGGGTACAGCTCTGTTGTTTGTAGCCCTTGTTTATTGTGCACTTGTAGTCAGCACAAATGCGTACTGTCCCGTCGGGCTTCATGGGCATGATGATTGGGGTCTACCACTGCGTGTGATTGACAGGTTCTAGGACTCCTTGCTGGACCAACTTGTCCAGCTGTTCGTCAATCTTTGGTTTCAATGCAAATGGCACCTGTCTCGGTTTCAGTCTAATGGGTGCCACTTGTGGGTCTAGGCTGAAGGATATTGGCTTGCCCTTGTATTCCCCCAATGCACCGTCAAACACGCCTGCAAACTCTTTACTCAAGTCCTTAGTCATTGTTGTAGTCATTGCATGGATACCTGTGACTCCCAGCCCCAAGGATGCAAACCAGTCCAGTCCTAAAAGGCTAGGCAAGGATCTCTTGGTGATGACTAACGGTAGGTATCCAGCAAACTGACCATACTTGACAAAGAATTTGCCGCTGCCTGCGGTAGGAATGTTGTTTTCCTGATAGTCCCAGAGCCTCATGCAGCTGGGCTTGAGCTTCTGCTGTTTCTTCTTGCCTATGATGTCATCTAGTGTGGTTTGTGATATGATGGTTGTAGCTGACCCTGTATCCACCTCCATCCTGCATGGTGCCCCCTTGATGTCAACAGTCACGTGTATTTTCTTGTTTGGAAGGCTCCCAGATTGGGTGGCTTATTGTTTCCATGGGTCGTGGGTTTGTGCAGACAGTGAAACAGTCCTCTTCCCTGTTCTTCCCTTTTACTTGGCTCCACTTCCTGCTGTGTGGATGGTTCGAACTACCTTTCTCTGTGTTTGGAGGTGTGGCTTCTGGGAAAGCTGCACGGCAGACGTGTGCTAGGTGTCCCTTTTTTCTGCACCACCTGCAGATTGTGTTTTTATGTCGGCACGCTGCCCTTGGGTGGTTTCCCCCACAACCCATGCACTGTGCCGTCTTACGCTCCCCGTTTCTGTTGTGCCTGGGGGTGGGTGCTGCTCACATTTTGTGCACATCTTCCTCACTATCGTCTGCGTCCTCATCTCCCCCTATGTCCTTGGTTTCCTCGCGATGGACCATGG
>SOZL01001633.1:14365-68290 GCA_009733165.1 Naja naja | reverse complement strand
CCCGGGGAGGGCCTTCTCTGTGAGGGCCCACCCTTGGAATCAGCTACCTCTAGAGCTGCATTTGGCCCCGACTGCGCCCTTCCAGCTGGTGATCTCAAGACTTGGCTGTTTGTACAGGCTGGCCTGGACTGAGCAGGGTTGGGAATTTAATTTAAGGGTATTTTAATTGATTTTATAATTGGATTGAATTTGATAAGATGTATTTATTGTTTATATATTGTGTAAGTCACTCGAAGTCCCTCGAGATGGGTGGCATATAACCAATTAAATAAATAAATAAATAAAATAAATAATAAATAAATAAATATCTTCTTTGGGGATTAACACAATATATGCTTCAGTCCATGATTCGAGTAATTTAGCATGATCCAATACATCATTATACAAATCTAACATCACCAGTTCAAAACACTCACATAAACATTTGTAAATTTCTGCAGAAAGTCCATCAGGCCCCGGAGTTTTGTTGTTTTTCTGTTTTTGCACTGCCATACCCAATTCTATAGCTGTTATTTATTTAGTATATCTTTCTGTTCCTCTCTTATTTTCGATAGACCTTTCTCTTTCAGGTATTGTTCTATATTATCTTTATTCACCTATTTCTCTTTGTATAATTCTTCAAAATAATTTTGCACTATTCTTTTCTTCTCTACCATTTGATATTGTAAATTTCTGTTATCGTCTCTCAACTCCTGTATCAGCCTTTTCTCCATTTCTATTTTTAATTTATGGGCTAACCATCTTCCTGGCTTGTTAGCATGTTCAAAAAAGTTCTGTTTCGCTGTTTTTAAATCCTTTACCCTTTCTTCCTGATTTATAATGTCTAATTTGTGTTTAGGGTTATCATTTTCCCCCTCACTTTCTCATCTTGTGGTGTTCTTTGTAGTCTAATTTCTAACTCTTTAATCTCCTGTAACCTATTTTGTTTCTGCCATCTTTCTTTATTTCTTTTTGCCGTATAGGCTATTGTTATTCCCCTCAAATACGCCTTCGCTGTATCCCATAGTGTCTGTAATGATGTTTATTGAATTGTATTTTCCTTAAAGAATAGTTCCATTTCTTTTTTAATTTTTGACACATATTCTTTTTCTTTTACAGTTTGGGAGTTCAATGTCCATCTTCTCCTTGTTTTTTTTCTTCCTTTCCAAATTATCTAGGGGGTTGTGGTCTGCCCATACATTTGTCATAATCTCTATTGATTCTAGCTCATTTCCTATTTCTACATTCTTTCATGCCATATCTAATCGGGACCATGACTTATGCGGATTCGAATAGAAAGTATATTCCTTTTTTCCCAGATTTAATCTCCTCCACTGATCCAACAAATTTAATTCCTGTATCATATCAAAGAAGGATGTTGGCAGGGTTTTCCTTTTCTTCTTATTTTTTGTACTGCTAATATAATTTTTTTTTATATCTACCACCGCATTGTAATCCCCCACTATACATGTTTGTCTGTCCAATTTCTAAAAAATTTTTCATGTAATTTACTATAAAATTCACTTTGATTTTCATTTGGGGCATAAATTATAACTAATAACATTTGCTTCTGGCATATCTCTAATTCAAGTATCAAAACTCTTCCATTCGTATCAGCATATTTTTCTACTGCCTTAATTCCTTCTTTGATATATACTGCTATTCCTGTTCTGCCAAAGCTGTAAATAATCTTCCTAATTTTAGGTATTCTAAACAGTTCCAGTATTGTTCTTTAATGTGCACTTCTTATAGGTATACTATTTCTACTTTTTGTTTTACCAGTCTTGTTAGTATTGGTTTTCTTTTGGAGGGTGAATTCAGTCCATTAATATTTAACAATATTAACCTAATTTCTTCTTCCACCATCCTACTTGTGACTTGGCATCTGTCTTCTATTAATTCTTATGTCCCTTTGTGGGCATGTTCTTAGTCTTATTCCTTCTTTCTCTCCTTGCTTGAATTCTTCTTTACTTCCTCCTTCTTGTTCTATTTCTCTTATTTCCTGTTGCTGTTCTTCTTGGCTTCTGGTCTCCAGTTCATCCTTGCTACTGCTTTCTTCTTCCACTCCCACAAATTGATCATACAAATCCTGTGCCTTATCCAGATTATCTATCCTAATCCTCTTCTGCCATAATACCAACATCCCTTCTGGGATTAACCACCAAAACATATTTATTTTAATCAATTGCATTGCAAGTAATTTATAATCTATTCTCTGTTCTCTTACTTTCTTTGGGATCTGTTTTAAGGTTTGTATCTCTTTGTCTTTGTATATTAGAGGTTCATCCCTTGTTATCTATTATGTCCCTTACTTTTTTTCTAGCAAATCTAATGTGGACCTCTCGTGGTAGTCTGTTATGTCTTGCGTAACTAGTCTGGATTCTATAGGCTTCGTCGATTTCTAGCAGGATCTCTTGACTGTCTCTCTGTAGTGCTTGTGCAGTTAGCTCTGCCATGATGGTACTCAAATCTTCCTCTTTGCTTTCCGTAACGTTCTGGAACCTAATCTAATTTCCACTACCTGTAATTTTTGTTCATCTCAATTGCTTGTTGTATTGTATCTACTTTGACTTCTAAGTTATTAATGTCCCCTTTCATTTTCACATGGTTCTTTGACATATTTTCCTGCATCTTCATCATGGTTTCTTGAATCGCCAACAGAGTTGTTTGTATTGATTGTATATTAGATGTTGCACTTTGTTTTTCTGCACCCAACATTCCCTTAATCGTCTTTTGGCCAACTGGAGATGAAACTGTCAATGATGGGTTAGATGTTGTCTTCTTTGCTGTTTTCAGTTGTTGTTATGGCACTTGTCATATTTCTTAGACTTCTGTTTACTTCTGCCCACACTACCATCCACTTTATATTTTATATTAAGAATTAATTTAAATTAGTCTCTTTTCTCTGCTAATTTCTCTACTTCTTGTTTTGTAAATTAGTCCTACCTCTTAGGTTCTCCTTATTATTTAAATACTTAAACCTTTCAATTTCACTATATCTCTACCTTTCACAGAACATACACGTACCACAAATATTTACTTCTCAGCCCAACTTCTTAAAATTCTTATCTTAATTATATATTACTTAATTCCTTCTAATCTGTATGCTAAGTGTTATTAATTCTATTGAATTATTATCTTAAATAATTCATTAATAATTCAATAAATGGAATAATGATAACAATCTTATCAGTCTAGTAATCTAATTAATATCTCTATTAGAAAAAAATATGATTGCAAATAAGAACTTAAATATATATGAATATGAAAATAATATAAATGTTTCAATATAAATGTATCACTGTATTTATAACTTAATATATATAACTGTAAACATATAACTTCTATAATTACAATAAGCAGTCTATATTTTTTCCAAAGTCTCTTGACTTCTCTTAATTTAAGCTTAATAGGTAGTCCAATGTTCTCACTTAATCGCTCACTGTCAGCATCGTCAAACACTGTCCTTCAATCTAGTTCTGTTCTGTTAATTCAAGTGTTCCTCTCTCCTCTTTCTTCAAATCTCTACTTTCCGCTTTCCTTCTGCTACTTTCTGTTTCTTCTATCCCTCTTACTCTTTTCACTTTCAAACTGGATCTCCAATTCCTTCTTCCGATCTCCTCCTATCCAATGTCCGTCTGATGGTTCCTCTTTCACCACCTCACCGTTCTCACCGCTTCCTTCCTTTTCATTTCGCCACCCAGGATCTCAGGTTTCTTCCTTTCTATCTACTTACTTCCTTCCGATTCCTCCTCTGCATGTCCACTCATCTTTCCTCACCTCCTCCTGGAATCCTCCACTCAAAGTTCTGTGTCCTCTCTTTTCTCAGTCTTTTCCGTCTGTGTTAACTTGCTGATTCACTGCTCGTTCCACCAAATCGCTGCCAGTTCTTTGGGGATTCCCCACCTGCCGGAGCTTCCTTTTTCAGTAGATATTCAGGACTCACTTTTATGGCAAATCACCACCATTGCGCCTCTGGGATTTTCAATCAGGTATAATGACATGATCTGTTAATAATATCTTCGCTTCCTTATCATCTGTAGCTAGTCATGGCCTTGGGTCTGCCATACTTGTATGACAGGCACTTTCACTTTGGGTTTAAGGAGTTTCCTTTCGTGGCAGTGGGTGATTGCCTTTCACCACGCCATCGTCCAGGCTTACCCTCTATTCTGCATGGCTCTCCAGGCTCTCCACACCCCCAAAGGGGTCCCCAAAAGGGAAAAATTGGGGTCCAGGGATGGAGACAGTTCTCCTTTCCCCTTTTTGCCATGACGTCACCACCGGTACAAAGTCTTATATGCACCTGCATTAGAACATAATCTGTTGAGTATAACCAAATTAGACAGGCAGGGTTATGAAATACTATTTGCTAGGGGACAGTACACCATTAAGAAAAATGATCAGATACGTGCACAAGGGGTTATGTCATGCCCCTGTCGGAATCTGATTCCGAGTGGGGAGCCGAGCAGCTGATAGGGAGTGGGAATGTGGCTGTGTTGGCTGTGGAAGAAACTGGGGAAGGGCAAAGTCCGGCTGGGCAGAGCAGGGGAGAGGTAGAGCAAGGCACAGGGAGTTCAGAGGAAGACTCAGGGGCCACCCACTCTTCATCATCAAGGCTCATGATTTAATTGGAGTAACTGCCAGAACCCTGACAGCACGCAGGGAGGAACAGAGAAGGGAGCAACATCAGTTGCGTGGCTTACTGGGGAGGAAAGGGCCCTGATTCCCTTCATTAGCTGCAGCTGGGAACACAGTGTTTAAAAAGGGACACTACACACAGCAAAGTTGTTGGAAGCAAATCGTGAGTTATCTGTTATTGTCAGGGCTTATCTGGGTTCCTGGTGTCTTCCCAACGGTGTGTGTTTTGTTGGCCTTTCAAGTCTGCAATTCCTTATCCTGCCTTGTCAAGTTAATTGCTGCAGTGTGGTTTGTGTGGGTTTTTATTTACAGTTTGTATGTACTTTGTTTTCGGACTGAATTTCCTCCACTTAAACACCATTCTTGGGAGAGTTTTTCCCCCAGCCGAAGGTAAACTGGACATTGGGGGCAAAGTTGGAAGTATTAAAGGGACTCTTCTCGCTTATTTGACTGTGTTGTCTTTGTGCCATGCCCTGGGTCATCACAGGTTAAGAAAGATGGCCTGTATGTTCTGGGAAGGCAAGAAAATAGTTGTGCACGTATACCTACAAATGCTCCCATACATGATAATTGTGTTCATTTGGTACATCGGAGATTGGTGCATGCAAGTTTTGATGTTAAGAAGAGTTAAGAAGAAGAAAGCTTGCTTGTAAAGGTATTTGCCTACCATGTATATGTCTGTACATAACTGTTGTATATAAACCACTGTTAAATGTATAAGTCCCTGTCATGCCCCTGTTGGAGACTGACTGAGGGAGAGGAGGAACAGCCGATAGGGAGTGGAAGTGTGGCTCCAGAGGTTGTGGAGGAGACTGGGGAAGGGCAGAGGCTGGCTGGGCAGTCAGAGGACATCCCCTCTCCATCCTAGGGCACGCAGGGAGGAGAGGATAAGGGAGAGATGGGAATGGTGTGGTCTATGGGGGCGGAAAGGGCCTTGATCTTCTTCATGGGCTGCAGCTGTGAGAACTGGTTAAAAGGACAGACATGCGTATGGGCCAGTGCTGGAAACAAAGCGTGGAAATATCTCTTAGTTTGTTGTTCCTCTCTGAGTTTGGCGTCCTTCCCAGTGTGTGTTCCAATATCTGTGGACATCTTCAAGCCCTTATCTTGCCTGGTTCCCTTAATTGTTTCAGTGTGGTTTGTGTTGCTTTTACTCTTTATAATTTATAAGCTTTTTTAGTTTAAACGGCATTTCCTCCTTTCTGTAATTGTTTGTGGGGGAGTTTTTTTTGTCTCCAGTCAAGGTTATTTGGAGTTTTGAAGCAAAGTGAAGGAATAAAAGGGGCTTCATCTGTTTTTGGGACTTCGTTTATTTTGTATCCCACCCTGGGTCATCACAGTCCCTGTGTGCTGTGTTTTGCTCGTGGGTTGTCTCATAATAGCAGTCATGCTGCAAATGCTCTGACACTATGAGTTTGCTTGCAAGCAAATTTTATGTGACAGACTCAGGCAGCAGATTGCAGAAAGGTAGATCTGTGAGTGACTGTGATTCTGTGAGCAACTCAATCTGCTTGCCTGCTTTGCCTGATTTTGGGTATAAGTTGCTCTTCTTTTAATAAAAAAATTCAATATTTTCATACATATTTACACGCCCAGTCAGCAAGCCACACCCACCCAGTCACATGACCACCAAGCCCCACCTGCAACTTAGGCCACTCCCACAGAACCAGTTGTTAAGAAATTTGAATCCCACCCCTGGTAAGATCCTTCGTTAGCAAAATTCAGTTGAACATTTAGAGCTATGCCTTACAATCGTAATTACATCATATAGTGCAGTGGTGTCAAACTGGAGTAGAAATGGGAGCTACTAAAGCAGACATTTCAAACTCAAGGCCCACAGGCCAAATCCGGCCTGCGATGTGGTTAAATCTGGCATGCAGGGCCAACCTAGAGACAGTGAGGGGCTGGTCCCAGCCCTGGCCCACCCCAGCCCGTTGGGGTGCATGCACAGGAGGCAGCAAGTGCGCGGGGGCTGGCATCCTGGTGAAAGGGAAACACTCATAGGATGTGGGGCCATGGAGGTGGCGGAAAACTGGTGGTGGGTGTGGTGCTGCTTCTGGGGCTCTAGGCACTGATCTGCAACAACTTCGTGGTGGCAGGGAAGGAAGGGAGGCAGGGAAGGAAAGAAGGAAGAAGATGGGAATGAGAAGGAGAGAGACAGGGAGGGAGGAAGGGAATGGGAGGGAGGGAGGGAATTTGGAATGAGAGCAAGGGAGGGTGTGCGGGGAGTCCTGCCTTGGCATTTGGCCACCAGCAGCCCTGGTGCTCACTCGCCATCCCCTTGCCCTCCTCCTCCTGGCCTCTCCTGGTGGTCTCCCATCCTATCACTGAGAATGCTTTGCTTACAAATCCGGGTCTCCTCACATGGAGAGGGAGTGGGCCTCCCTCTGACCCACACACTTTGCCCTTCTGCATCCACCATGAGCAACAGGGTGGATAAAAATTGATTTTTTGTAAAAAATTAAAATCTGATTTTTTAAAATTGGATTTTTTTTATTTTTATCAAATTTATTTTAATAAAATGCTTTTGGAATAAAAATCTAAAGGTAGTTTTCTATTTAACATACATTAATAATTTAGTTTATTCAGCATGAAATGGAGCTTACTTATGTAGCATGAAGCTGTATATTCTGCAATATTTACATTTTTGGTAAACTCGTTCAATGAATCCAAGCTCTGCAAGCTAAGAAAACATGCACTGCATTGATGCATTCACACAATTTCACAGTAACCATGAGATAAATCATAAAATGAAGTCCAGGAATATTCCTTTATCCCATTGTTTTGCAAATCTACAGGTGAAACTTGAAAAATTAGAATATCGTGCAAAAGTTCATTTATTTCAGTAATGCAACTTAAAAGGTGAAACTAATATATGAGATAGACTCATGAAATGCAAAGCAAGATAGTTCAAGCCATGATTTGTTTTAATTGCAGTGATTATGGCTTACAGCTCATGAAAACCCCAAATCCACAATCAGAAAATTAGAATATTACATGCAGTCAATAAAACAAGGATTGTACATAGAACAATATCGGACCTCTGAAAAGTATAAGCATGCATATGTACTCAGTACTTGGTTTGGGCCCCTTTTGCAGCAATTACTGCCTCAATGCGGCGTGGCATGGAAGCTATCAGCCTGTGGCACTGCTGAGGTGTTATGGAAGACCAGGATGCTTCAATAGCGACCTTCAGCTCTTCTGCATTGTTTGGTCTCATGTCTCTCATCTTTCCCTTCTCATGTCTCTCATCTTTCCCTTGGCAATGCCCCATAGATTTTCTATGGGGTTCAGGTCAGGCGAGTTTGCTGACCAATCAAGCACAGTAATCCCACAGTCAT
The DNA here is from genome assembly GCA_009733165.1 of Naja naja. Lineage (NCBI taxonomy): Eukaryota > Metazoa > Chordata > Lepidosauria > Squamata > Elapidae > Naja > Naja naja. The sequence goes on along the minus strand of SOZL01001633.1, from coordinate 60,332 downwards.
TGAACCAGGTTTTGGTGCTTTTGGCAGTGTGGGCAGGTGCCAAGTCCTGCTGGAAAATGAAGTCAGCATCCCCATAAAGCTCGTCTGAGGAAGGAAGCATGAAGTGCTCCCAAATCTTCTGGTAGACGGCTGCATTGACCCTGGACTTAATGAAGCACAGTGGACCAACACCAGCAGATGACATGGCTCCCCAAATCAACACAGACTGTGGAAACTTCACACTGGACTTCAAGCATCTTGCAGTGTGTGCCTCTCCATTCTTCCTCCAGACTCTGGGTCCTTGGTTTCCAAATGAGATGCAAAAGTTGCTCTCATCAGAAAAGAGGACTTTGGACCACTGAGCAACAGACCAGGTCTGTTTTTCTTTAGCCCAGGTAAGATGCTTCTGACGTTGTTTGTTGTTCAGGAGCAGCTTGACAAGAGGAATACAACTTTTGAAGCCCATGTCCGGGATCCGTCTGTGTGTGGTGTCTCTTGATGCACTGACTCCAGCCTCAGTCCACTCCTTGTGAAAGTCCCCAACACTTTTGAATGGCCTTTTCCTGACAAACCTCTCCAGGCTGCGGTCATTCCTGCTGCATGTGCACCTTTTTCTTCCGCACTTTTCCCTTCCACATAACTTTCTATTAATGTGCTTTGATACAGCACTTTGGGAACATTCAACTTCTTTTGCAGTTACCTTTTGAGGCTTTCCCTCCTTATTGAGGGTGTCGATGGTTTTCTGCACAACTGTCAGGTCAGCAGTCTTTCCCATGATTGTGATTCCTACTGAACCAGACTGAGAGACCATTTAAAGGCTCAGGAACCCTTTGCAGGTGTTATGGCTTAATTAGCTGATTAGAGTGGGACACTTGGAGCCTAGAATATTGCACCTTTTCACAATATTCTAATTTTCTGAGATTGTGGATTTGGGGTTTTCATGAGCTGTAAGCCATAATCATAACAATTATGGCAAATCACGGCTTGAACTATCTTGCTTAGCATATAATGAGTCTATGTCATATATTAGTTTCACCTTTTTTTTTTTAAATTACATTTATATGCCGCCCTTCTCCGAAGACTCAGGGCGGCTTACAGTTTTTGGGATACAACCCAGTGTGCTCAGCAATAGCCTTCATTCCATTGTATATGCCTGCTTATTACTAAGCGGCATTTTTACAAGGTCAGCTAATTGCCCCCAACAATCTTGGGTCCTCAATTTACCTACCCCGAGAGGATGGAAGGCTGAGTCAACCTTGAGCCTGGTGGGATTCGAGCCTACAATAATTACAGGCAGATGGATCTTAAGAGCAGGCATTTAACAGCCTGAGCCACTTTTAAGTTGCTTACTGAAATAAATGAACTTTTGCACGATATTCTAATTTTTCGAGTTTCACCTGTATGTACACTACATACTGTATGATTGAAGAGAGATGCATCTGTACCACCAGGCTCCAAGTGTGAGAAGGAAAGGCAAGCAGTAAAAATGAAAGTGAAACCTTCTAAGCAGCTTGTAAACCTTGTGATCTTTCTGCACATAGCTTGAAGTGCTTTATTCCTCCCTTGAGGAGCAAAATGGCAGCAGGCTGTAAAAGAGACCCAGTTTGGGAATATTTTAATGAAGTTCCTCTACCTATGGGTAAAGCAGGTATGCGTGCAAATGCAAGCAATGCAACAAAGAGATGCAGGCCTGGTGGCCCGAATGAAACAACATCATGAGTAATGCTGTGATGAAAGGACCATGTTTGAAGAGGCAGAACCTTCAGGTTGATAAACTGTTTTTATTTCACCATATTTTTTAGACTGCCATGAGGTATCGTTATGCTAAAGCAATAATATATATCTGCTATTGTTACTGCATGGCACTGCATTTATTGTTGCAATAAATTGCCAAAAAAGAAATAATGAGTTGAAATATGGAAATATTCCTTTTTAGGCTGTACTGTGTGTGAATACAATGAGAAATTCACAACAATAAAATAACAGCATTGACTTTTTTGTTTAGATTTATTTATTATTCATTTATTTAATTAAACTTATATGCCGCCCAACTCCCAAAGGACTCCGGGCGGCTCACAGCAAAAAATGAAACCACCATCAACGTAAAAGATTCTGGAAACTATCCACTTTCTAAATTGCCATCCTCTTGTTCTACAGTTTCAGAGTTATTTCTCCAAGATAGTGCATCAGTCACATAATTTACACATATCCGCAATATATCACCTAAAAGAAAGAAACCATCTGGAACCACCACCATAGGTAAGTTTGTGTTAAAAACCAGCAGATTAGAAAAGAGTTAATTGATGAAAAATGCTCGGTTTGTTTATGCAACAAACTCTTCTTTCTGTCTGCTTGAAAACCCACACTTTGTTAATATGATTCAGTCACTGAGACTAGGACACAGCCCACCAAGTAGATTAGATGTTGCAGGGAAACTGCTGGATAAAGTATATGAAGAAGAAATTATGCAATGTGCAACAAGTCTAGAAGGTAAAATTGTTAACCTAAGTCTTGATGGGTGGAGTAATGTCCACAATGATCATATTGTATGTGCTTGTATAACAACAGAAGAAGGGAATGTATTCCTTGCAGAAACAATTGATACTTCAGGAAATGTACACACAGCAGCATACTTAGAAGAACTAGCAGCAGAAGTTATCATAACATGCAAAAAAAATTTCAAATGTCAAGTACGCAGTTTGGTCACAGACAATGCTGCAAATGTGTCCAAAATGAGAAGAAATGTAGAACAACATGAAGTAACTACCAAGCTAATAACATATGGTTGTAGCGCTCATTTGATGCACCTCCTAGCCAAAGATTTCTGTGTCCCAGAAATAAAGAGTAATGTTGAAATATTTCCATAACAGTCATTTTGCAGCATTAGCTCTGAAAATAGTGGGTGGAACCAAGCTAACGCTCCCACAAGATATTAGATGGAACTCTGTAGTGGACTGTTTTGAACAATATATAAAAAACTCGCCTATTCTGATGACCATTTGTGAGCAAAATCGAGAAAAAATAGATGGCACTATCACAGCCAAAATCCTCAACATTGGGCTTAAGAGAAATGTTGAACATATGCTGAGCATCCTGAAACCTGTTTCTGAAGCTTTAAACAAAATCCAGAAAAATAGTTTATTGCTGATGCTGTTGACATTTGGAAGGAACTGACTGAGCACTTAAAAACAACTACACACTGATATGCAGAAATTACAAGATTTAAAAAAGCAAATGGGACAAGCGCTGTCTCCAGCTCATTTTCTCACTAACGTTGTCAATACGGTACTAAGGTCAACCTTAAGTGCTGAAGAAGAGGAGTTAGCCATGACATGGGTATCCAGCAATCATCCATCTCTAGTGCCAACTATAATGAACTTCAGAGCTAAGGGGGAACCATGCAAGAAATATATGTTTGCTGATGAGGTTTTAAAGAAAGTTTCACCAGTGAACTGGTGGAAGTCACTTAAGCACTTGGATTCAGAAAGTGTTGAAGTAATGATTTCACTTTTAACTGCAGTGGCCTCTTCTGCTGGTGTTGAAAGAATATTCTCTTCTTTTGGACTTGTTCACTCTAAATTGAGAAATCCTCTGGGGCCTGATAAAGCAGGAAAGCTTGTTTTTCTTTTCCAGATCATGAACAAACAAGAGAATGAAGATGAAAATGAGTGAGCTGCAGAAGACAGCGTTTGAAGGTTTTCAAAGATATTTTGTTTATGCACTTCAGTTACTAAACATGGATGCTTAAGCAAACACAAGAATATGTAATACCACATTTTTCGCTCCATAAGACATACTTTTCCGCCCCAAAAGTGGGTGGAAATTTCTGTGCGTCTTATGGAGCAAAAAATAGGGCCACCGCGGCAGGGTCCTTTTACAGTGCTGAACCCTGCCTCTTTTGTCTTGTCATTGCCTGTTTTCCTCCTCTAAATCTAGGTGTGTCTTATAGTGTGAAAAATACAGTATGTTATTGTTTTAATTAAATAAAAGAATTTGAGTAGTTCTCCAACTATGTGTGATTAACCTACTAACCTAAAATCGGTTCTGATATCGCTGTTTTACTAACCTGACAGCTTATTATTCTAAATAGGAAACCTTCATTTTGTTTGCAAATAATATTAAAGATTCTAACTAACAGCAAGAATGAGTCCTTACATTTAAAGACCACCTGTCATTTCACATCCATCATGGCAATGCCTGTTAGTGGGCATCCACTCACCTGCTGCCTGCCACGTCCCTCATCTTGTGTCACTGCCGCATCACCAGCCATCTCATTAAAGTGAATGGGACTGTCGGTGAGTCAACAGTGGGTCAGAGGAGGAGCCACTGTGGGACAGAGATGACAGTTGCTCTTTAAAAATTATGATTTAAATCAACTTGATTTAAATCAAGCATTTTTACTAGTGATTTAAATCGTGACTTAAATTGACTTGATTTAAATCAAATCTACCCTGAGCAACTTGGCCAAGAAGAGTGAGCATAGCAACAGCCACCTCAAGGAGATAAGCGCGGCCCGGTGCCCCCTCGGGGAAGCAGGGCTGGGGGATCCCAGTGCCCTGAAAGCTCAAGGGCCAGGATGACCACTTGCCTCCACTACCCAGCGCTCCAGGCAGCATGTGCCACCTTCCAGGGGTCCTCTGCATGGCCTGAGAGGTATGGGGATGCTTCTCTGGTGGATGAGGCTTTGGGGTTCACCCTGGTCCCACCTTCCTCCACTGGAGACTTCCGGATCCCTCCTCCCAGCCTTGCTTGGCCCATACAGGCAAAGGACAATGTTGCGTGTGGAAGCGAGGAGGAGAAATTTTGCAGGAAGCAGTTTCCTCCGAGTCCAACTTCTGCCTTGACAGTTCTCTGGAGAGGTGGTGGTGGCGGCAGGGGAGCTGTATGAGGGAATTTTCTTCATTAATGCATCAACACAACAAGCAAGTAGGAACTAGATGTAACAAAAACAGTACAAAATAAACATTACAAATTTGATTTTTTTAGTATTTGTGGGTATTTCTATATATTTGTCTATATAGTATACATATACATTTCCACATTTCCATCTCACTGAGTTTCTTCATGGCTTTCAGCACTTTCACACCTCCTACTCCCATATACCACCTCCGTGCAATGTTCACTTTTACTTCTGACATCCCATGTGTAGAAAAATGTTTTGTGTAGCTTTTCCCAAACCAAGTACAAATTTGTACACCACAATACAAGATAAATTGCAAATATATGTAATAGTGACATGTTAAACATTTATGTATTTCATTCGTTAAAGTATAGAATATAGTATAGTATGTCACATACTTGCTTGAAAGTTACGCCCTCAAGTAATTTTGACTGCCCCCTCCACTTTTCTTGTTAGCATTTTTCAGAAGTGACTTGGTAGTTATTAGTTCCTAGGGTTGAGAAAAGTGACTGCCCCAAGATTGCCCAGCTAGCTTCATGCCCAAGGCAGGACAGGAATTCACTGTCTCCTGGTTTCTAATCTGACACCTTAATCACTGCACCAAACATATGATCCAAAGTAGATTGTGGGTACTCAGAAGGAGCGAGCTGGATATCTGGAGGCCAAAAACCAGGAAGTTGTAAAAATCTCAGATGGACACCAGATCTGTTCCAGCAACCGTCCTTTCCAGCCAATGCACCAATCTGTCATAAAAATACCACTAGTAAACAAAGACAACAACACAAGCAAAAATTCTTACTTTAAGATCAGAGGCTTATTGTTTCTAATAATTTGGAACATAAGAAATGAATAGATATAAAGGATATAATAGCAGTTATACACTTACATTAATAAGCCATTGCAATGGGGTCCCCTGACCAAGCAGGTCCAGAGGACAGCTAAAGCCAAAGGGGCCCGAGCTGATCTCAAACCCTATCCTTTATACTTTCCTTCTAACCACATAACCCACTTCCTTATTTCCTTTCTGACTGACCATCTGTTTCCACGTATACCTGTGTATGTCTTCCATATTTTTACTTGTAGATAGGTCTTGTTGTTCTGGTCGCTCTTATTTCTCTCCATTCTTTTATCTTTGATCCTTCTTGTTCTGCTCTCTCCTTTAACTCTATTTCATCTTCTTTTTGTTGTACATTTCCTCCTCCTGATGCTTCTTCTTGTTTCTTATAATCTATCTCCTCTCTCTTTTTTCCTCATTTGATCCAAATTGCTCATCGTAAAATTGCTCTGCTTTCTCTATAGTATCCAATCTATGCCTTTGATCCATCCAGGTCACCAGATTTCCCTCAGGTATCAACCATCTGTAATTTACTTCATGCTTAATTAATTATCTTGTCAGAAATTGATATTGTTTTCTCATGCCTCTTACTCTTCTAGGAACTTGCTTCAAGACTATTATTTCTCTTCCTTTATATTTCAATGGATTATCTCTTGCTCTTTGAAGTATCTCTGTTCTTAATACCTTCTTGGTAAATCTCACATGTACCTCTCTAGGTAATTTATTTCTTGACGCATATCTTGTGTGTACTCTAAATATTTCGTCCATCCCAGCGAACACCTCTTGCTTGTCCCCCTCCATGGCATCCGCCAACAATTCTGCCATTATGTCTGCAAGGTTTCCCCCTTTTTCGTCCTCGATGTTCTGGAATCTCAAGTAGTATTCAACTTTATCCATCTCCAACATAATTACTGTTCTCTCAAGATCTTTGTCTGCCTGTGTAAGTCTATCATCCATCTCTTCCATTTTCTTCTCTGTTCTGATTTCTATTTTCTGCATTCTTTGTTCATTTTTCATTATTGTCTGTTGAATATTCTCCATTTTGTCATCCATCTTTTGCATTTTATGTCCATCTTTTCCATTCTTTCCTTCATGTCTTCAAAATGTTTTGTTGTAGCTTCTTGAAATGTTTGGAGCATTAATTTCAATTCTGTTTGCATCGTATTCATCATGTTCATTTTTTCCTGCTGCAACATGCTATCCAAAGATCTTTGACTTGCTGGGCTAGATGCTGCTGCTGCTGCTGCTGGTGCAGATGTAATTTTTCACCCTACTTTGGTTACATTTGAGGTGCTCGTCATTTCGAGAAGGCTTAAAAACTTTGAAATATTTAGTATGGAGGAAAATGAACCCAGGAGAAACTAAATTCACCTTCTACTCCAACCCGCATAAATCCTGGTCGAGAATAGATATGGCCTGGATAAATGGAGATTTACTCAAAGACATTGGGAAAATAGAAATAATGCCTAATACCTGGGTGGACCATAACCCACTTAAAATAACATGGAAAGGACAAGCGAGGAAAAGGGGTAGATGGACATTAAAACCACAAGTCTTAAAAGAAAAAGAATATCTTCAAAAAATTTCAGAAGAATTGGAACTATTCTTTAAGAACAACAAAAAACAACATACCTCATTGCAAAATCTATGGGATACAATGAAGGCATGTCTAAGAGGAATTACAATAGCCTACACAGCAAAAAGAAACGAAGTAAAATGGAGGATCCATAATATATTAATAGGGGAGATAAAGAGATTAGAAGATAAATTACAAAAAGACCCGGGAGAAGAACAAACCAGAAATAATTTAGCGTTAACAAAACATAAATTGAACATCCTAGAACAGGAAGATTTAGCAAGGAGTTTACAATATGTAAAACAAAATTATTTTGAGCATGCAAATAAACCTGGTAGATGGCTGGCCTATAAACGTAAAAAAGAAAATGAGAGAAGAACTATATCGCAATTATTAGATAAAGAATGGAATTGAGGAAACCAATATAGAAAAGAAAAAAGAAATTGCGAGGGAATATTTTGAGAATCTATACAGTCAGGAAACAATAGAAACAAGGAGAATAGATGAGTACTTGAAAGAAGAACCATTGCGCCCATTAATGGAAAAAGAAAAGGAAATATTAAATAAGGTAATAACAGCAACTGAACTAAAGGAAGCAATTAAAAGACAAAAAAATAATAAAAACCCAGGCCCGGATGGTCTACCAGGTGAACTTTATAAAAAAACAGAATTGACAGAAGGAATATTCCTGGAAATTTGCAATGAGGTATTGTTGGAAGCTAGGATACCAGACTCGTGGAAGGAGGCCTATATTACATTAATCCCAAAGGAGGACTCAGAGGCTAATCAAATTAAAATTACAGACCGATATCTCTCTTAAATGCCGATTATAAAATTTTTATGAGCATAATGGCAGATAAGTTGAAGAAAATATTAAACGATAGAATACACCCTGATCAAAATGGATTCCTCCCGGCAAGACAAATTAGAAATAATACTAGAATAATAATCAATATATTAGAATACTATGAAATGCATCCAGGGAGCCAAGTAGCTCTTGTCTTCCTGGAAGCACAAAAAGCATTTGACAGTGTTAATTGGAAGTTTGTGATACCACAGGTTAAATTGATGAAATTTGGAGAGATTTGAGAAAATGATAGAAACAATTTATTCCACACAAAAAGCAAATGTGGGAAATAACGAAACCATTTTAAATAATGAAAGGAGTTAGGCAGGATGTCCATTGTCACCTCTGCTTTTCATCCTAACGTTAGAAACCTTATTGAGAAGAATTAGATCAAATAAGGGAATAAAAGGAACACAAATCAAAAAGGAAGAATATAAATTACAGGCCTTTGACGATGACATGGCATTTGTAATTGAAGACCCCATAGAATCAGGCCCAATATTATTACAGGAAATAGGGAAATTCAGTGAAATAGCAGGCCTCAAAATTAATAAAGATAAAACTAAGATGCTAGTTAAAAATTTAGCAGTGAAAGATAAAAAGGAATTAAAAGAAGCAAAAGGTCTCCAAATAGTTAAAAAAGTCAAATATCTAGGCATTTGGTTAAGGGCGAGATGCTCAGCCTTAAAAAAGATAATTATATAAAAATGATACAACAAATAGGGAAAGGCCTGGAAAAATGGAGTAAACTACAGATTTCGTTCTTAGGGAAAATAACCACAATTAAAATTAATATTCTACCTAAATTATTATATTTGTTCCAAACTATTCCAATTAAATTAGACAAATTTTTTTCAAAGATCTAAATAAAATGACTATGAAATTCGTATGGGCAGGGAAAAGTGAATTAAAGCAATTTATCTACAGGATAGTAAAAGCAGAGGTGGCTTTGGACTCCCAATCTGGGTTAAATTACTATAAAGCAGCATACTTAATATGGATCAAGGATTGGATTAAATTGGAGAACAAGAGAATATTAATATTAGAAGGATATGATATGCAAATAGGGTGGCATGCCTTCATATGGGACCCCAGGAATAGGAATCATTCTTATTTTTTTAGACATATATTATGAAACTCGTTGATCAAAACCTGGGAGGAAGTAAGGAAGAACCACTATATCAAAATTCCTGGTTGGTTATCCACTATGGAGGCAATGTTTCACCCAAATACTATGGATATCAGTAAAAAACTCAAATACTAACAAATTTTGGATAATCAGGAGAGGCTCAAGACAGTCCAAGAATTAGAGACGGAAGGAATACCCATATACTGGTGGTCATATCTCCAAATACAGACCAGATATAAAAAAGATCTAAAAGAATTTGGATTTAAAATAAAAACTCAATTAGACAAATTATTATTGGGATCAGAACAAAAAATGATAACGAAATTATATAATTATTTACTAAACTTTGAACTAGAGGAGGAAATTGTAAAAGGACTAATGCTAGCTTGGGCAAAAAATTTTGGTCACAGTATAGAATTGGGAAGAAGTATAGCAAAAAAACCCGCTCTATAACAAAGTCAGTTGCCTATAAAGAAAATTTATATAAAATGCTTTATAGATGGCATTTAGCACCCTCCAGACTTGCAAAAATGTACCCTAAATTAAACCTGAATTGTTGGAAATGCAAAAAAACACAAGGTACCTTTTTCCACATCTGGTGGCTATGCCCAGAAATAAAAAAATATTGGATAAAGATAAAAACTTGGCTGGAGGAAATTACACACTGCAGGTTGGAGTGGAAGCCGGAATTGTTTCTCCTGGGAATCATCAAAGAAAAGTATCCCCCCAAAATTAGATATTTGATTACACATATATTAACGACGGCATATATAACAAAAGGAATTTAAAAAGGAAAAAACAAGGGAGATAAAACTGGAATACAAGCAAACGGATAGAAATGAGGGAGAAGTAGAAACTGAGGAACTGCTGGGGAAAATAAGAGCTAGATAGATATCTAGATTAGGATTTATAATTATTTAGGTTTATTGTAGAAATGTGCAGAAATATGTAATGAATGATAGAAATGTGACTCCTGTTTTCTGCTATAGTCACGGAATTCTAAATTACAGCATATAGACTATAAATATCCCTGTTGTTCCCCTTAGATATGCATGCATATATTAAGTGTTAATTTGATATTCCCTTTTCTGTATATGAGAACCAGACCTTAAAAGACGATATAGTTTGTTTATTAACATTAAGAATTGAGAATTAATACAGACAATATGCTTAAAAAACTGTCAAATTCTATGTATATATATGGTATTTAATGTACTGCCAAGGAATGATACGGAAATATGTCGACATAAACTTTAATATAGAAACTTTTGTAAAAAAAATTTTTTTAACATTTTACCTTTTGTAACCTTTTTAATATCTTGAATGTTAATGAAGTTTTGTTTTTTGTTTTTTTAAAAAATAACTTCGAAATATTTAAAGAGAATAGTCAGCAATAGCACAACAATCTTCTAGTATTTCCTCAATCCCCCACCAACTTCCAACTAAGAAGTATTTTCACAGATCAAATCACCATCCAAGTCTCCAGTTTCAAATTTGCTATTATTATAGCCCCCCAAAGAGTAAAGTCAAGGAAAATAGAAAAAACAAAGTTCCTTATTAATCTTCAGGTTCTTCAAACCCTAATCCTTTCTTTTCTTGATTGATTTAATCAATATATTTGTAATCCACTTAGGCCCATCAATCCCCAAAGTTCAACCACTCAAATTCATATATCACCCCAGAAAAAAAGGAAAAAAAGTTCAAACCAGAAGGAAAAAAGAAAGTTCTTTGCTATTTCCCAGCTTCTATTGACTTTATCTGTTTAGTTTTAAGTTGAAAGAGCTGCACTATTTAAAATGTTGCAGTGTTTCACTCTCTGTCTCTTCTGTCTGGTGTAAACAATTTGCTAGAGCTGATGTTATAGCTAACAAGCTTATCTTCAATAGCCAAGGTCATGCTTTCAAAGTACTTTTATTACTTCAGCTTCTCTGCAATTTTCTTTCTCCAGCAGGTGTTACTGTTGCTATTTTTCTCCTTTCTCTTTGTTAGTTTAAATTGTATCCTCTGCTCCATAGCTTTTTAAAAGTCCCAGGGATCCAACTTTCATATTCCAAAAAGTTTCAGCTTAGTCCATTTTGTATTTTAAATCTCCAATCTGATTTTCTAGCTTTTTAGTTTCTTCTCCCTTTTTAAAAAGGATTTTCTTTTTTCTACTTCCCATTCTATAAATAGCTCACAAGTTTGCTCGCTGCTATTCTTGGGGCTGGAAAACAAACAATTCCATCTCTTCTTTGAGTCCCACTTTCTCCCAGACTCTTTAAAGTGGGTAAATTCCACAACAGGAGTTAGAAAAATCTCACCCAGATCGATCACACTGTCCTTCAACTTCTATGCTTGTTGCATCAATTGGCTTTAACAGCTCTGGTCAGGCATGCAATGGCCGTCTTCTTCCTGCCAGATAGATAGCTTCTCCACGTCAACCAAAGTGCATGCGGTCTCCTTGTGATCAGCGGAGTGTCCTCTCTGTCTTCATCAACCCTCCAGGGTGATTTAGGTTCCTCAGAACCTCCTGGCAAGTTGAATTTGGCACGATTCCATGGAGCCCCACCGCCTTCTACCTTTTTCTTTTCTAATTTGATACTGTAATGAAAGAAGACAGAAAAGCATTACAGGCAGTCCTCCACTTACAACCATTAATTTAGCAACCATTTGAAGTTAAAACTGCATTGATAATAGTGACTTGCAACTGGCCCTTATACTTATGCCCATCACAGCATCCCCACGGTCATGTTATGAAAATTTGGGTGCTTGGCAACTGGCATGTATTTACAATGATTGCAGTGTGCCACGGTGACATGATTGCCATTTGCAACTTACCAGCCAGTTTCCAACAACCAAAGTCAATGGGGGAAGCAGGATTCACTTAATTACTGTGTGATTCACTTAAATTTGCTTTGCTTAACCATGGTAAAAAAGGTAAAATCAGGTGTGAGGCTCACTTAACCACCTTGCTTAGCAATGGAAATTTTGGTCTCAATTGTGGTTGTAAGTCAAGGACTACTTTTATACAAAAAGCATTTGCATCACTCCTTTTTTCACTTTTCCCCATTCTTTCAATCAGAGCTGGAAGGGACCTTGGAGGTCTTCTAGTCCAACCCCCTGCTCAAACAGGAGACTCTATACCATTTTAGACAGATGGCTGAGCCGACCATCTGGCAGGCCCAATCAGCTGATCGTCAGGCCGCTGGCATATTCAATCAGCTGCTCGTCGGCCAGCTTGCAGGCAACCACGATCAACTGATTGTTGTCTGGCTTGCATTCAGTTGGAATCAGTTGTTCATTGGCTCTGCGTTGCTCGCTGCTTGCAGCCTCTGATGGCCTTCAGCACGGTCTTCCCATCACCCAACTCCTGTACTGGGATCCCTCCCCCAGGTATGTCATATGACTGTATGGCCATTGCTCTCCGGGAGCTCCATGATGAAATCCATGGCTATCTCCCACGGCCAGGTTGGGTCAGCCACAGACTGTAAGAGCCCGGGGGGGGGGGGTTCCCTGAGTGGGGTTTCATGGTTGCGCAGACTGGACAGCTTTTGACATAGCCCTTTATATCGTTCTTCAGTCAGGGCCACCAGAATGTCTCTTGGCTAGATGTCGGGTTTTGATGAATCCCAAGTGTCTGGCCTGTTCGATATCATTGCACCGCTGTAGCACCTGCGACCTCAGGGTGTGTGGCACATATAATTTAGTGCCCTTCTATGCTAACCCCTCTCATTGAGTAAGCAGTTGCTGGTGCTCCAGGAACCAGGAGTCGGTCAGTAACTCAGGCTGTAGGTTATGGGTCAGCTCATCTGCATTTGCTCCAGGCTGATACCTGAGCTGCTTGTTGAGGAAAAGGGGAAATAATGGCATGAACCACCTCCTCCTGACAGCTGTTGTATTGTGGTATCTGGGATAAGGCATCCACCAGGAAGTTCTTACCTGCAGGGATGTATTACAAGGTAAACCGGAAGTGTTGGAAATATTGTGCCCACCAAACCTGTTTGGGCAACAATCAATGAGGGGTCTGGAGAGCCTTGAGGTCCAGACCTCAAAAGGCACTCTGCTCCACTCTAGGAAGTGTCACCACGTCATTAGTGCCCATTGGGTAGCGAAAGCCTCCTCCTCCCAAATCGCCCACCACCTTTCAACGTCAGTAAATTTGTGGGAGGTATAGGTGCAGTGCTGCACCTTGCCCTGCCTGTTTGCCTGTAGAAGGACAGCACCCATGGCAACGGCCCTGGCATTGGCCTGGATTACAAAGGCCTGTTCAGGGTCTGGGTGTTTAAGGATGGTGGCAACTCTAAAAAGACCATAGAAATATTTTGCTCTTTGGCAAACAAGGCCTTTGGTGTTTTGAAGGCCTGCTGGCATTCAGTCGTCCACTGGAGCAGCTGGCCTGGTCGGGGTTTAGCTGCCATGTGCTTGGTTTTCAATAGATCTGTTAACTGCAAAGCCACCTTGCTGAATGAGGGAATGAATGTAGAAATTCCTGAAGCGCAGAAAACAGCAGCTGCCTGCGCATCTTGGGCCCCTGCCACGCCAGGACTGCCTGCACCTTGGTGAGATCCATCTACACCCCGGGGCTGGATATGTGATAACCTAGGTAGTCCAAACGGGTGTCATGCCCCTGTCGGAGTCTCAATCCGAGGAGGAAGATGAACAGCTGACAGAGAGTGGGAGTGTGGCTCCATTGGCTGTGGAGGAAACTGGGGAAGGGCAAAGTCCGGCTGGGCAGAGCAGGGAAGAGGTAGAACAAAGGAGAGGGAGTTCAGAGGAAGATCCAGGCCCACCCCCTTTTCATCCTAGGGCACACAGGAACGGAGAAGAAAGCAATGTGGGTTGTGTTGCTTATGGGGGAGGAAAGGGCCCTGATTCCCTTCATTAGCCACAGCTGGGAAGAGTGTTTAAAAGAGATGCATGCTGAGTGCGGCAGTGTCAGGCCACGACCACGCTGCCCAATGTCGCCTGACACGTTGCCCCGGTCCCGGCTGACCTCGATGGTCCTGATGATCCTGGGTCCGGGACATTCTGGCTGCAACGCCTCACCAAAAGTTACCAAAAGAAGAAGCACAGCTACTGCCAGTACGATCTTATCTAATGGAATATGCAGATTTGGCTGATGTATTCAAAGAAGATGGAACTGATCGTTTGCCACCACATCGTACTATGGATTGTGCCATAGAATTGATTCCAGGAGTTCCATTACCCAAGCCACGAATGTATTCCATGACCCAAAAAGAATTGGAAGAAATGAGGAAGTATATTGAGAAAAATTTAAAGAGGGGTTTTATTTCCCCAGGGAGATCTCATATGGCAGCACTGGTGGTGTTTCGTGAGAAAAAGGATGGTAGCTTACATCTATGTGTGAATTACCAAGGATTGAATGCCATCTGTGTGGAACCTTTATATCCGTTATCACTGATAAAAGACCTGCTCACTACATTAGCACAGGGCTGTATATTTACTAAACTGGATTGATGAAAAGCGTATTATAGGATACGAATTCGAAAAGGAGACAAATGGAAGACTACATTTAATTGTCCACTTGGTAGTTATTATAAGGTGATGTCATTTGGGCTGCAAGGGGCTCCAGCTGTATTTATGCAGCTGATAAATGAGGTGTTACATGAACACTTATATAAAGGTGTTTTAGTTTATTTAGATGACATTTTGATTTATTCAAAAACTAAACAGGAACACATTGAATTAGTACGTAAAGTGCTTAAAAAGTTATTAGACACTCAGCTTTATGTAAAGCTCTTGAAATGTGAGTTTCATACTCAAAACCTGGATTATCTGGGTTATTGTATTTCCGAACGAGGTATTGAAATGGACCCAAAGAAATTAGAAACTGTATTGAATTGGCAAACTCCTACCACTAGGAAACAGTTGCAAAGTTTCTTAGGGTTTGCCAGTTTTTATCAGCAATTTATTCCACAGTTCGCCGATATCGCATTACCGTTAACAGATTTGTTAAAAACCAAATCTGTTGGAATTAAAAGTCAAAAACTACATTACTATGGACAGATAAGTGCCAAATGGCATTTAACAATTTAAAAACCTTGTTTGCGAAAGAGCCCGTATTAAAACATCCAGATGTCAATGCACCATTTGTTATCCAGGCAGATGCCAGTGACGTGGCAGTTGGGGCTGTATTGCTGCAAAAGAATGTAGATGGTATCTTACAACCATGTGCCTACACTTCCCGGAAATTTAGCTCATCTGAACGAAATTGGGCGATTTGGGAGAAGGAGGCGTTTGTGGTTTGTTGGGCATTGTTAACCTGGAGACATTTATTGGAAGGCAGTACAAAACCTTTTGAGGTGTGGACTGACCATAAAAATCTGGAAGACCTCCAAAATCCATGTCGTTTGTCACCAAAACAGGTTCGTTGGGCACTGTTGTTTAGGAGATTGAAGTTCACGTTAAAACACGTTTCATCAGGACGAAATTTCATGGCGGATGCCTTATCCCGACTTCCTCTATCGTAGTCAATGTGACGACACAACGCAACCACTTATACCATCCATCGATCGAACTGAATCTTTAAAAACCACTATTCTTGCACCAGATTTACTTGTCTTATTAACAGAAGATGAGTGGTTAACAAATAATAAAAATCAAATAGAGATGAGACATGATATTGCCTGGTGTGGAACGAAAATCTACGTACCAAAAGTGTTGCGATCAATGATGTTAAAACGATGCCATGATGTTAAGCAGGCGGGACATTATGGATTCTTGAAAACATTACATCTGGCAAAACGACAATTTTGGTGGCCTGGTATGCGGTCGGATATCGACCATTATGTGAAATCATGCCCAGTGTGTATAGTAAATAAAACAAAAATAGGAAAAGCAATGGGTTTATTGCAATCTGTCTCTGAACCAACAAAACCTTGGCAAGATATTGGGATGGATTTCATAGTTGATCTGCCTGATATTAAAGGATATACAGTTATATGAACTACTATTGATTTGTTCTCAAAACAGGTGCCCTGTAAAGGAATACCATCAGCTAGAAAATTAGCGCACTTATTTATTCAACATATATATCGTTTACATGGAGTGCCTAAAAGAATTATATCCGATAGAGGAACACAGTTCACATCGAAATTTTGGCGAGAATTTATGCAAGCGATCGGATCAACACAAGGATTAAGTACAGCCTATCATCCAGCTACTAATGGAGCAGCTGAATGAGCCAATGCAGCCATTGAGCAATATCTCAGATGTTATGTTGACTATCAACAAAGCAATTGGACGTCCTTGCTACCATATGCTGAAGTGGCATATAACAACGCGGTGCATAGTAGCACCGGTTACTCTCTCGTTCAGGTAGTCCATGGTACGGAATTTGTACCTATATCGGAATGGCCTTGTGTCCCACAAACCCAAGAGACATCCAATGCGACTACTTGGATGGCCAATATAAAAAACCAATGGGAATAAGTTCAAATAACATTAAAGAAAGCACAGAAAGCATATAAAACTCAAAGCGATAAAAAGCGGTTCGACCAGAAACCATATAATGTGGGGGATTGGGCATATCTGTCAAAAAAGTACATACAGCTAGGTCTGAACAAGAAAAAATTAGGCCCGAAATATATTGGGCCATTCCGTATATTACGAATCATAAATCCAGTTACAGTAGGTCTCTAGCTACCATCTCGATTTAAGCAAATCCATCCAGTATTTCATATCAATTTATTAAAACCAGCGGATATGAACAGACAAGAACCTAGGTTAACTACCCCAGGACCGGTCCGCGATGACCATTACGAGATTGACAACATACTTGACTCACGGCGATGATGGGGTGTGTTACAATATCTAGTTAGCTGGAAGGGGTATCCATTCTCAGAGGCATGCTGGATACCATGCACAGACTTATCTGCTTCTCCATTACGGTGGCGGTTCCATAAAAAATACGCCATGAAATCAGGCAGGGAGGGGGAAGTTATACGTACCAGCTAATGATTGTCTATTTTCTATTGCAGAAAAACACATGGTAGAGGCGGCCACATGTCAGGCCGCGACCACGCTGCCCAATGTCGCCTGACACGTTGCCCCGGTCCCGGCTGACCTCGATGGTCCTGATGATCCTGGGTCCGGGATGTTCTGGCTGCAACGCCTCACCTTGTGTCGGAAGCACAAGACGCGGCGCATTATCCTGGTTTGAGCCGATAAACTTGATCTGACAGCCGGGTGGTTTTATGAAATCAGCTGTTGGGCGATGTGCTCATTTGCGGCAGGTGTTCTTCTGTTTGGCGCGCGGGCATAGGGGGCGTTCGGGCCGGTCTGGCATCGTTCAGACTGTTGGGATTTGGGGGTTTTGGGCAGCACAACTGGCAGGGTGGGATGAGCACTGGTGTTAGTTTAGGGATAGGGTAGTAGGATGGAGACACATGGGAGCGCTAGAGGCGGATGTTAGCTAATTAGGTGTTTCCAGGGGCGGGTGCTAATAATTGAGGGAAATGACTATAAAAAGCGCTGAGAGGAGAACATTCTCAGCGCTGGCTTTGCTCAGGACCAACTGTTTGTTGCTGATTGTTGGAAAAGGACCACAATAAACAAATCTATTCACCCAACGAAGTGTGAGTAAAGTAGCTTATTTGTGAAGATCCAATGGAAGCTGACAGGCAGCTTCTGGGAGCAAACATGAGTTTATCTTGTGTTGACTTTAGTTATCTGTGTTCCTGGCATTTCAAAAGAAATCCAATTATTTATTAGGAGCAACATGTCAGCACTTTCCCAAGTGCAGGTGGCTCTACCTCATGTAATTTACTGCCCACCTATGACCCTGTTTCCCCCCTCCTCCCAAGGTCTGTCATAAATCACATTCTCCAACGGAGCACTTTCGCGGGCTTTAGGAAACACACCTCTTCAGCTTGCTCTAGTAACCTGGGATACAATGTGGAGAAAGGTATGAGTGGAATGTGCTTCTGGTCATAGCAACTGAGCTGCTCCATCAGTTCTCTCCCCCTCCTGCCTGTGGCAACTCAAGAGCAGGCCAGGAATGCTTCACAAATTGAGATTCGGCTCCTCTCACTTCCTGAAGGCAACAGCAAAGCAAAAACAATTAAATTCTGTACAAGTACAGAATTTAGGGATGCGACACCCCTCCAAGGTTTGTTTGGATTTTCTGCATGGAATTTTGCTATAAGGTGATCAGCTTGGATGTTCCTACTCTTTACCCAAGATGCCTCTGATAAGGGGTAGCCCTTCCACTTGATTAATTATTGCAGTTGTCTCCTGTGCCACCTCGAATTGAGGATTTGCTGCACCTCATAATGGGTTTGGCCCCCTATGACCACAGGGTCTGGGGGCTCATGGGGTAGCAGCCTCAGAGTCGAACTGACCATGGGTGTTAAGAGGCTACTATGGTATACCGGGTGTATCTTCCCTAGCAGTCAGGGCAACTTCAATTGCAGCGTGACTGGGTTGATGATCTTTACTATGGGGAATGGTCCCATAAGCTTTGGCCGCAGCTTCTTGCTAGGGAGTTTTAGCCTCAGATATTTTGTGGAGAGGTACACCTTCTCCCCCAACTGAAATGGCCGTTGCGGAGCTTGGTGTTTGTCTGCCTGTTTCTTATAGGTCTGCGCTGCTTTAGCTAGCGCTTTTTTGACATTCTCCCAAGTTGATTTCAGCCTTGACATCCAATCTGTCAAGCTGATTGAGGAGGGGGGGATCCCTTGGATACTCAGGCATTGGAACAAAGTCCATGCTGCTCACTACTTTGAACGGGGTTAGTCCTGTGCTACTGTGAACAGCATTACTGTACGCGACCTTCGCAAAAGGCAGGAGGTCCGCCCAATTAGACTGCTGATAGAATGTAGGACCTCAGGTACTGCTCTACCATGGCGTTCAATCTCTCTTCCCACCCCCCACCCCCATTGGTACTTGGATGAAAGTCCGAGCTAAGGCCCTGGGATGACCCAATAGACTGCAGGAACTCCCTCCAGAATTTGGCTGAGAACTGGACTCCTCTGTCTGAGATAATTCTTCATGGTATTCCATGCAGGTGGTAGATGTGCTTCAGGAACAGCTTGTCTAACTGGTGGGCTGAGGGTAGTCCGCTGCATGGTATGAAGTGCGCCTATTTGGAGAACAGGTCTATTACAGTCCAGATCACTGTGTTCTCCCCACTTTTCGGCAACTCCACTACAGAGTCCATTGCGATTTCCTCCCATGGCCTCGTCGGCTCTGCTACCGGTTGCAGGAGTCCAGGGGGTTTTTCTGGTTGTTTTTTCATTGCAGCGCAGATGGTGCAACTCTTCACATAACTGTCCACGTCTTTCTTCATGCCGGGCCACCAAAATTGCCTCTGTGCTAAGTGTAAAGTCTTTAAGAACACGAAGTGGCCTGCCAGTTTGGCGTCGTGGCTCCTATGAAGGACTAGGGTGCATAGGGATTCTGGGATGTAGAGTTTCGTCCCCTTCCACACCAGGTCATCTCTTTTTGTCAAGATGTGTTGATTGTCTCCAGGGGTCTGCTAGCAGTTCACTTTTGAGTTTCGTGGTTAAATCGCTTGCGAGTTGCTCTTGCCAGTTGCGACGTTGTTGGCTGGTGGTTACTTGGCCAGCTATTTGGGCAGCGGGGATGATGGTGTCTGCTACCTCCTCCTGTTTGCATTTGTACTGGGGCATGCGGAGAGGGTGTCAGCCAGAAAGTTCTCCTCCCCGGGATGTGCTTTAGCACAAAGTCAGACCGGTCGGTCCAGACTTCGAATGGCATCTGCCCCCATTCCAGTAGGTGGAATTCACATTTTGATAGCTTGACGTACTGGTTGGCTGCCAGAAGTTTTTCCAGTACCTGGTGGACTATATGTGGGTATGTGGTCGTCCATCGTCCATCGTCTCAGTGTAGATGAGAATGTCATTCAAGTAGACAAGAATCCCCTTATAAAGATAAAAAGATTATAAAGATGTTTGTGTAGCACCTCATTTATTAACTGCATGAACACCGCCGGGGGCCCCTGTAGTCCGAAAGGCATCACTTTGAATTGGAAGCTCCCTAGGAGGCAGTTGAATGCTGTTTTCCATTCATCTCACTCCCTGATGTAGACTCAGTAGTATGCTTCTCTGAGGTCTAATTTGGTAAAGACTTCCCTTGGCCAGGTGACCTAGCATGTCCTTCATGAGAGGGAGGGGGGTATAGGTTGTGTACACAAAAACAGTTTATGCCCCTAAAATCCATGCATAATCTCATAGTTTCATCTTTTTTTCTCTTTGAACAGGACTGGGGCAGCGACCCGTGCCTTGGCTGGCTCAATGAACCCCCTTGCTAGGTTTTTGTCTATGTATTTGCGCATTTCTTGCATTTCCTGGCGTACATTTTGGGCTTGGGTTGTTTTGCCCTGGGGATGATTTTGATGGCGCAGTCTGTCTCACAGTGGGGAGGAAGGACATCATACTCGGCCTCACTGAATACTTCCGCAAGGACCTGATATTCTCTTGAGATCTGTCCAGCCTCTGGGGTTTTGTCGGAGGTGTCTGCCAGTTGTTCAGGTGAACTCTCTGGGAGGGTTCCCTGTGTGGGCGGTGCTTCTATCTGCTAGTGTGGAGGGGTTTGGGGTCCCCTTACTATCCTCAGTCTCCGGCTGCGCCCTTGCCACCAGATGGTTGGTCCCCACTTGTCTAGTCAGGAGAGTCCCTGTATGACTGTGTCTGTCATTTTGGGGGCTATGACGAATCAAATTACTTGCCAGTGAGTCACTAGCTCTAGCCTCACTGGTTCGGTCAGGTGGGTGGCATAGGCTCCGCCCAATAGGGACCCATCGACCTGTTCGAACCGGATCGGGTGGGCCAGTCTTCACTCTGATCCCCAGTTTCAGGACCTGTTCTGACCCAAACCTGGTTCCAAGAGAGCAAGGCAGCAGCACAACCTTCTAATGTTTCATATATGAATTCTGTTTCTTCACAGATAAAAGGCTGCTTCCAACTAATTAGCTCCGACAATAAAGAGCCTTGCCAAGTTTTTGCAAGGCTGCCAAAAAACAACAGATAAGAAATAGTTTACAACACTAGAGTCTTCAAATACCAGCTGTAATGTCCATGAGGCTGTTTCAAAACATCTTTGCTTCCTACAAAGAACGTTTGCTTCACAGCTGGCTTTTATTTTCTTGAAGGAGGGGCCATTACCTTGCAGCCTTACTCCTGAGTCGCCCATGCTGTTGTAGCTGCTCTTTCCTGCGAGCAATCCTGCACACTTGGCACAGGCTCCTCGGGAACCGCCTCATCGCTGCTGCCAGCCCCCACAATATCTGAAGGCAGCAGTCCACTCCCTAATGGTCCTGGCCCCTCATCTGAGTCCTCGCTGTCCTCAGCCGTCTGCACCTGCTGCCGGTTAACCACAACAGGACCGTGGTTAGGTTGATCAAGCATCTAGTGTAGCCTGAGTCTATTAGGGCTTGAAAAGTCCCCTGGGTTCCTGTTTTTGGGGTTGTTAGGTGTATTGGGAAAACAAAAGGGTGAACTGGTTCATTCTCCCTTGTAAGGCTGCGACAGGTCAGGAGTGGGTGTTGCTCTTATCCTAGCTGCTTGGACTGAGTCTGTCTAAAAGGCTTATTAGCCTAGCTCCACCCACTCTGGGTAACTCCTCCCATCTTTTTGCTCAGTCCTCAGCCAGGAAGGATGCAAGTTACTGCCTCTCCTGCCTTTGGATGTTTTTCCCCAAGGGCAGCCTTACAAGAAAGAAAAAAACCCTCGGAAAAGCCTCTCTTTTGAATTCACGCGGCTCCGCTTCCCAGCTGGTTTTCGGAGCCATGCAACAGCTGAGAGTGGTTCCAGTAGTCCAGAGCAGCCTGCAGAGGACCATGGGGCCGTTTGCAGCCCTCTGTAGCGAAGAGGAGGCTGTCGTATGACTGGACAGCCATTTTTGAGGTCAGGGGCTTCAGCCCTCTCTAGCAGAGCCGCAGGGCTGTTTCGATGCCTCCACAACAAAGAGGGAAGCTGTGCTTAGAGCAGCCTTCCCAGGAGCTGCCCCGGACATCGAGGGAGTAGCGAAAGGCCAGGGATTCCTCCTCGGGTCCCTGGTGAAGCACGAAGCCTCATGGCCTGAAGCGGCCATTTTGGAGCACCTCGTGGCCAGGCGGCCATTTTGAAGAGTTCCTGGGCCAGAGGCGGCCAGTTTGAAGAGGCTCAGCCTGCTCCTCCAACCACTCCTGTGCCTTACCAGCACTAGGCCACTGGTCTCTCGTCATTGCTGGCCAGAAGACACCGAAGGGTTTTATTCTAATTTAATCCCGGTGGGGGATTGGTTCCCTGTCTCGAAGTAGACCAGGGCCCCCAGGCTCCAGGCCGGGCCTGGGCTATATTAAATAGCCCTATTAGGCCCAGGAGGGTATGAGTCCCAGTAGGAAGTGTTAAAACATTCTACTGAAGATTGCATAGGGCTGAAGAAGAGTGGTTGTTGGAGTTGGGGGATTGGAAGGAAGATTTCCACTGAAGTTCATATATAGAAAAAGCTGAAGTGGTATTAGTGGCTCCTTATTGGCCTAGGCACCCTTGGTTTGCTGATTTAATGCGTCTCTTAGTCACCCAGCCTTGGAGGATTCCTGAAGAGGATGTCTCTCTCCTCCAGGGGTCCCTGAGTCATCCAGAGCCCCAGTGGCTACATCTGACAGTTTGGTGATTGAGTGGGGCATGCTAAAACGTGCCCATCTCTCCAACAAAGTTATCAGGACCATTAAGGTCTCCAGGAGACCCTTGACCATCCGTATTTATGATGCTACATGGCAAGCTTTTTCTAGTTGGTGCTCCAAAGCTAACATTCAACCTTTACAGGCCTCGGTGGCAATCGTATTGGAATTTTTACAGGCAGGTCTGGATAGAGGCCTGTCCCACAACACCCTTCGCTGCCAGGTGGCAGCTATCTCTTCAGTGTCGGCTTGTGGCAAAATGGAATCCTTAACTCGGCATCCTACAGTCTGTAGGTTTCTCAGAGGGGCAGCCAACCTTTGCCATCCGGTGGTTCACAGATACCCTACTTGGGATCTGCCCAGGGTCTTGCAGTCTCTTACAAAGGCTCTATTTGAGCCTCTTCGCCAGACTAGTCTGCACCTTCTTACCCTGGAAGTGACCTTCTTGGCGGCTATCATCTCGGCTAGGAGAGTTTCGGAGTTGGTTGCCCTCTCAGTTCGCCTTGATCTCTGTATCTTTCACCCTCACCAGGTAGTTTTACGGTAGGACCCGGCATTTATCCCCAAGGTCAACACCTTGTTCCACAGGTCTCAAGAGCTGGTTCTTCCAGATTTTTGTCCCCATCCGGTCCATGATTTGGAAAATGCTTGGCACACCTTGGATGTGCGCAGGGCTCTTAAGGTTTACATCAAACGAACTTCTGAATTCCGTAGGACGGAATCCCTTTTTTGTTCCTTCCAACCTTCATTGTTGGGTGGGAAGGTGACTCCTTCCACAGTCAGCAGGTGGATCAAGTCATGTATAGCCAGGGCTTACTTGAGTCAGTCCCTCCTGGTACCCAGAGGCATTATGGCGCACTCCACTCGCAGCGCTGCAACAACTGCGGCCTGGGCAACGCAGGAGTCAGTGGAAGAGGTCTGCAAAGCAGCCACGTGGACGTCCCTGTTGTCTTCCATCGGCCACTACCGACTGGACACCTTTGCTTCAGCGGATGCGTCTTTTGGCAGAAGGGTCCTGCAACAAGTGGTCATGGAATGTGAGGGCCAGAACCAGTCTTAACCCTCCTGAGGACAACCCAGCTGTGGTATGTCCCACTCCTGACCTGTCACAGCCTTACAAGGGAGAATGGGTGTTGGTTTACCTGAACACTGGTTCTCCTTGTAGGCAAGACAGGTCAGTCCCGTCCTTCTGGGGGCCTATGGGAGGGGGGGGAACCGATAATGGTTTCTTTTGATTTTGTTTTTTCGCAGAGGCAGTTCTGTCTGTCATGATGACTTTGCTAAAAGATGGGAGGAGCTACCCAGAGTGGGCGGAGCTAGGCTAATAAGCCTTTTAGACAGACTCAGTCAAAGCAGCTAGGATAAGAGCAGCACCCACTCCTGACCTGTCTTGTCTACAAGGAGAACTGGTGTTCAGGTAAACCAACACACATTCACCATTGGGTCATTTTCGCCCTTGTCTTCACTGTCATAGGATTCCGGAGACTGGTCGTCGTTGCCTGGGGTTCCCCCCCCCTTCAGCTGCATGGGGAGGGACCTCTGCAGCCTGGAGGGCCTTCCAGGACATGCTGGTGGCACGCTTGGGGCCTCATTCCGGGTGTACCGTAGGTGGTGGCTCTGGCCTTGGTTTCAGGGCTCGGGTTGCGCATGCTGATCCCATGTGGCCTATTCCCCTGCATCTGTAGCATTTCAGTGGACTTTGTGAGAGGGCTGGTTTTGGGGCCGGCTGTGGTGCTGTGGTTCCCCATCAGCTGGGTGGTCTCTGGTCTGGCTGACCTCTCTGTTTGGTGGCCGGTTGCTTTCTCAGATTGGCGGAATCCACCATTGACTTTTATGGCTACTCAGAACCACTCAGTCGGTTCGGGATGTCCCGGTAGGTGGTTACCTGGGCAATTTGCTTGTCCATGCTTGTTCTGAAAAAATGCACTAACAGCCCCACTGGTAAAGGAGGTAGCTTTCCAATGTTCTGACCAAGGCTTCCTGAGGCCGTAATTAAGTACACGCTTAGTCCAAACAACTCTTATTTTATGTCAACGTTGGGAATTATGCTCATTCCCAGCCCGTAATGAGTCCCAAACAGTCTCTCAAGATAAGCACCCACCTTTATCTCCTTTGAATTGCTGCCAGCAACTAAAGTGCCAAATTAACTGTAAAAAGCCAGATGAAATACAAAGTCCACACAGAGATTCAAGGTATGATCCAAACAAAGCGAACAACGTTGCTTCCTGCAAAGGTTCTTGTCTCTTTGCACTTCCTTTATATCTTATGGGAGGGGCAATCACCTCCAAGCCTTACTCCTGAGTCTCCCCTTTTGTCTTAATTGCTTTGCCTTCTGGCAGCTCTGTGCACACGGCCACTGGGAACAGGCTCCCCTTGTTCCTCTGCCTCGTTGCTGTCAGATTATGGAGGCTCTGGAGTCAGCACATAACTCCCAGGTGGCACTGGCCCCATCTCTGTATCTGATGCAGGCCCCTCGTCTGAGTCCTCCTCAGACTCCCGGACTGACCAATGTTCTTCCCCACTGTCTGATTCTGCTGTTGTCTCCACAGGCTGCCGGCGGACCACAATACCCAATGACTCTCCTGAATTCACTGATGTGTTCCTTGATGGGTCGCCCCCTCTGTCTTAGGTTTCTGAGCTCATCTTCCGCATACGGGTCCTCCGCCTCCTCAAATCTGGTCTCTAACAGTCATAGGAAGTCATCTACATCTTGCAGTTGGGGGGCTCTCCTCTTGTGGAGGGCTGCTAGGCATTCCCTTGCCTCTCCCTCTAGCCCCTGGGTGTGATGACCTGGGGCGTGGCACAAAGGCAACACAGTCACATTAGTAAGAAAAGTCCCTTTAATACCTCCAGCTTTGCCCCCAATGTCCAGTTACCTTCAGCTAGAGGAAAAAACTCCCCAAAACAGTCTTTAAGTGGAGGAAATTCAGTCCAAAAACAAAGTACATATAAACTGTAAATAAAAATCTACACAAACCACGCTGCAGCAATTAACTGGACAGGGCAGGATAAGAAATTGCAGACTTGAAAGGCCAATAAAACACACACCGTTGGGAAGACGCCAGGAACCCAGATAAGCCTCGACAATAAAAGATAACTCACAATTGGCTTCCAACAAGTTGCTGTGCAATCCTTTTAAACACTGTGTTCCCAGCTGCAGCTAATGAAGGGAATCAGGGACCTTTCCTCCCTGTAAGTCATGCAAATCACATTGCTCGCTTCTCTGTTCCTCCCTGCATGCCCTAGGATGAAGAGGGGTTGGGCCTGGATCTTCCTCTGAATTCCCTCTGCCTTGCTCTACCTCTCTCCTGCTCTGCCCAGCCAGACTTTGCCCTTCCCCAGTTTCTTCCACAGCCACTGGAGCCACACTTCTACTCCCTGTCAGCTGCTCGACCTCCCCCTCGGAATTAGATTCCGACAGGGGCATGACACTGGGCGATGGTATTCACCATGGCTCTGGGGGATGGGTAGAGGTGTCCATAGCGTTCTAGGTGGATCTCAGCCAAATCAAGGAATAGAGCTAGCTTGTCGGAGTCCCCATCAAATTTTCCTGTGAAGCAAGGTGGTTCATTGAGCACTGCTCCTCCCTCCTGCTGTTGACTCCTGTAAGCCTGCGCTTGATATGGCTGGTAATCTTCCTTGGCCCTAGTTCTGCCTTGGGTGGCCTGCCTGCTGCATGGGAGAGGCACTGGTTGCAGTCTTGGGCTCCTTCTCCTTCTGATGGGTGGATAAAGGGGGCTGTGTTCCCATCTGCATCTCCTCACTTCAAAAGTAGTCCAACTGTGCATGGTTAAATTTGCATTTTGACAACTTGATGTACAGGTTTGCTGCTAGAAGTTTTTCCACTACCTGGTGGACTAGGGGTATGTGGTCGTCCATTGTCTCAGTGTAGATGAGAATGTTGGCCAAGTAGACAAGAATCCCCTTATAAAGATGTTCATGTAGCACCTCATTTATCAACTGCATGAACACCACCGGGGCCCCCTGTAGTCCAGAAGGCATCACTTTGAATTGGAAGCTCCCTAGGGGGCAGTTGAACGCTGTTTTCCATTCATCGCCCTCCCTGATGCGGACTCAATAGTATGCTTCTCTGAGATCTAATTTGGTAAAGACCTTCCCTTTGGCCAGGTGGGATAGCATGTCCTTCGTGAGTGGAAGGGGATATAGATTGTGTATACACAGTCCATTGAAAGCCCTAAAATCCACACATAATCTCATAGTTCCGTCTTTTCTTTCTTTGAAAAGGACTGGGGCTGTGACCCGTGGCTTGGCTAGCTCGATAAACCCTCTTGCTAGGGTTTTGTCTATATATTTGTGCATTTCTTGCATTTCCCGGGGCTTCATGGCATACATTTGGGGTTTTGGTAGTTTTGCCCTGGGAATGATTTGTATGGTGCAGTTTGTCTCACTGTGGGGAGGTAGGATGTCACACTCAGTCTCACTGTATACTTCTGCGAGGTCCTGATATTCTCTTGGGATCCATCCAGCCTCTGGGGTTTTGTCGGAGGTGGCTGCCAGTTCTGGTGAGCCCTCTGGGAGGATTCCCTGTCCTTCTATTTGATGGTGAGGCAGGGGTTGGGGTCCCTTTGCTATCCTCAGTCTGTGGCTCCCCCCCGCCACCAGATGGTTGGGCCCCACTTGTCCAGCCAAGAAAGTCCCAGTATGACTGCATCTGTCATTTTGGGAGCCACTACAAATTTAATTGTTTCCCAGTGACCCACTAGTTCTAGTCTCACTAGTTCAGTTAAGTGAGTGGCATAGGCTCCTCCCAATAGGGAGCCATCTATCTGTTCGAACTGGATTGGGTGGGCCAGCTTTTTCACTCTGATCCCCAGTTTCAGGACCGTAGTTAGGTTGATCAGGCACCTAGTGCAGCCTGAATCTATTGGGGCTTGGAAAGTCCCCTGAATTCCTGTTTTTGGGACGGTGAGCCGTTTTGGGAAGACGAAAGGGGGAACTGGTCCACTCACTATTGGGTCATTTTCATCCTCATCCTCTCTGTCATAGGAATCCGGCAACTGGCCGTCGTTGCCTGGGGTTCCCCCACCCCCCTTCAGCTGGGTGGGGAGGGACCTCTGCAGCCTGAAGGGCCTTCTGGGACGCCTTGGTGGCACGTCTGGGGTCTCATTCCAGTCATGCTCCGGGTGATGGTTCCAGCCCTGTTTCTGGCCCTGGAGTTGTGCATGCTGCTGCCATGTGCTCTACTCCCCTGCATCGATAGCATTTAATTGGGCTTCGTGAGAGGGCTGGTTTTGGGGCCAGTCGTGCTGCTGTGGTGTCCCGCCGGCTGGGTAGTCTCTGGTCTGGCTGCCTTCTCACTTTGGTTCCTGGTGGCTTTCTCATGTCGTTAGCGTGTAATGCCCCATCGACTTTTATGGCCACTTGTTACCACTCAGAAAGTCGGTTCAGGATGTCCCGATAGGCAATTACTTTGCTAATTTGCTTGTCCAGGCTTGTTCTAAAAAATGAACCAGCATCCGCTTAGGCAAAAGGGGTAACTTCTCACTGATTCTCCTGAATTCAAGGATGTGTTTCTTGATGGGTCGTCCTCCCTGCTTTAGGTTGCTGAGCTCATCTTCCCTGTACAGGTCCTCCTCTGCCTCCTCAAATATGGCTTCTAGCAGTTGTAGGAAGTCATCTACGTCATGCAGTTGGGGGGGCTTCTCTTGTGGAGGGTTGCTAGCCATCCTCTTGCTTCTCCCTCTAGCCTCTCAGAAATGGCATTCACCATGGCTCTAGGGGAGGGGTAGAGGTGTCCATAGCATTCCAGGTGGATCTCAGCTGAGTCAAGGATTAGAGCTAGCTGGTCTGGGTCCCCATTAAATTTCCCCCTGAACTGGGGCAGTTCATTGAGCTCTGCTCCTCCCTCTCCCTGTCACCCTCTGTAAGCCTGCGCTTGAGGTGGCTGACCTTCCTCCCTGGCTCTAGTTTGCACAGGAGGAAAGGGCTGCCTGCTGCGTGGGGGAGGCACTGGCTGCTGCTGCGGGCTCTTTTTTCTTCTGGTGGGTAGAGAGGGAGGGCTGTGGTCTCACCAGCCTCTCCCCACTTCAAAGGGCTCTGTAAAAACTCCCCTCTGTTTTGGGCGGCAGGATGGGCCATCATCCCGAATGGTGGTCTGTTCAAATTCCTCCCTCAGCTGCTCTATGGATCTCCCCAGGGATTCTGTCAGGGACTTATCTGGTTTTCTCCCCTTGAACAGAGCAGGTTTCTCCTCTTCAGAATTCAAGGAGGGCTGTCCTTCTGTAATTATGCTATCAGCTTCTGTTTGTTTCTGGCTGGAGGCCAAGCCTGTTTCTGCTTGGGTCTCCTGGAGCAAGCTGTCTTCTGATAGTCCTCCTTCTGCCATGGCCGCCTGAGTTTCTCTCCATGCACCCCAGTTGTCGGGGAGTGATGGAAGAGGCCAGG
Organism: Naja naja; assembly: GCA_009733165.1. NCBI lineage: Eukaryota > Metazoa > Chordata > Lepidosauria > Squamata > Elapidae > Naja > Naja naja. The sequence goes on along the minus strand of SOZL01001633.1, from coordinate 31,037 downwards.
ACCCAGGTACCCTGGTAATGTTGATTAATTACGAGAATCAGCTTGCTGTCAGGGTTCCGGCAGTTGCCCTAATTAAACCATGAACCTCGAGCCAAACTTCAAAACCTAGAATGAATTTATTAGGAGTGAACATGTCAGCAGGACCTGTTTGAAGTTGATTCTGAGACACGTAATTCACTGTCACCCTTGACCCTGGTTTCCCCCCACCCCTTTGGGTGCATCATAATTCATATTCTCCAACGAAACACGTCCATAACCAAGAGTCAACATGAGGTAGCGGTCTCAGGGTTGATCCGACCATGGGTTTTAAGAGGCTACTATGGAATACCAGGTGTATTTTCCCTAACAATAGGGGCAACTTTGACTGCACCATGACTGGGTTGATGATCTTTACTATGGGGAATAGTCCCATGAACTTTGGCCCCAATTTCTTGCTAGGGAGTCTTAACCTCAGATATTTGGTGAAGCGGTAGACCTTCTCCCCCAGCTGGAATAGCCATTGCAGGGCTCGGTGTTTGTCTGCCTGTCTCTTATAGGTCTGTGCCGCTTTTGCCAGCACTTTTTTGACATTCTCTCAGGGTTCCGGCAGTTGCCCTAATTAAATCATGAGCCTCGAGCCAAACTTCAAAAACTTCAAAGAATTTTATTAGGAGCAAACATGTTGGCATGGTCTGAGACACATGATTCACTGTCACCCTTGACCCTGGTTTCCCCCCACCCCTTTGGATGTTTTATAATTCATATTCTCCAACAAAACACTTTCATAGCCAAGAGTCATCAATCACATTCTCCAATTAGAGATTTGCGCAGCAGAAATTCTGGTAGCTTAGTTAAAATCTTTGCAAGATAAAAATGGAATGCACTTTTGGTTCCAAACTGCTGCACTGCTCTTTCAAATTTCTCCTCCCACCCCCTTCTGTTCATGGCAACTCTAAAACAAGCATAGAAATGTTTTATGACTTGACAGTGATATTTCAGTTTTTTCTCTTTAATTTATGAAGTTAACCATGATCATAGACCTCCTGCAGCCTGAACCTCAACAGATATTAATTCAACCTCTTTTGAAGGGAGGTCAGAAATTAATTTAACCTGTTTTGCAGAGAGGTGTTCTTCATGCACTAGAAGCTTTGAGGTTTGCAGCAGGTTGGCTACCAGTATAAGACTGCCTGCCTGCCATCTGAGGATAAGGCACAAGTCTGCAACCTCAGCTTAATTACAGCAGCCTGGGGTACTTTAGGTTGCTGTAGAACAGACTGAGAAGGAGCTTTTGTCACATGGTACTCCTGCTTAGGCCTTGCTGCAGCAATGCCAAGCATTCTTTGCTGTTGCAATTAAGCTGAGGCAGAGAGCTTGTGCAGCACTCCTTGTGAGTCATGAGCCCACAGTTTTGGTGATAGGTGACTAAATTTATTATTTAGTTTTAAAATGTAATACCTATGTTTTGTTGTATTTTTATTTTACTTTCTTAAATATGACCCATTTTAATCTGGTTTAGGCCTCAGTTGGCAGTGTTGTGGGCCTGTGTGCTTGACACCTGGTGTAATGGAATAGCTTCAAGTACCTGAAAAACAGTTTTGTTGCCACTGAATATAGCAATGTTTCTCTGCAGAAATTTGCCTGTAATGGTACTGTGATTGAGCATCCTGAATATGGGGAGGTGATCCAGTTGCAGGGTGACCAGAGGAAGAACATTTGCCAGTTTCTCTTAGAGGTGAGTTTCTATAAGTCTAGCAATTCAGACAGCTGACTCAAATATTAGAATGCTCATAACTCATTTAGGTTAAACAGATAGTTGGAAATCATTAGTACACTTTAGGGCCTGAACATGACAACAAAATAGAATTTAATGAGTCACTGCCAACTGTGAGCTCTATTGTTTTCTCTAAATTGATAAAGAGCTGAATTATGGGGCTGAGTGGAAGTGTGTAACCAACTTGGCTCCAACACTTTGGTTTTCTTAATAGCACAATTGATACCATAACAGTTCAGATTTTATTGCAGGATGTTTTAAGGAAACATTTGAGGATTTTCTAGGTTGACTTGTAAACTGAAAACTGCTGCTATAGATAATTTTGCACCAGTCTCAGCTGACATTACATCCCTGCTTAGCAATTGTACTTTGATTACCATATTTTTTGGACTATAAGACGCACCTAGGTTTAGAGGAGGAAAACAAGAAAACAGTTTTTGCTTCCGTGCGTCCCGTTTTTGCCCTCCTCATTGTCCATAAGCACTCTGCAGACCAAAACTGGGCCTGTTTTTGGCCTCCCAAACAATCCCTGTGTCCCGTTTTTGTCCTCCCTGGCATCCAGAAGCACTCTGGACAAGCACGTTTTTGGCCTGCAGAGTGCTTCTGGACACCAGGGAAGGCAAAAATGGGGTGCACAGTGGGTTTGGGTCCGTTTTTGGCCTGAAAAGTGCTTCTGGACGCCGGGGAGGGCAAAAACGGGACCTGTGGAGGGTTTGGAAGGCCAAAAACAGGCCTGTGTTCACTCTATTAAGATGCACAGACATTTCCACCCACCTTTTGGGGTGGGAGTGTGTCTTATAGTCCAAAAATATGGTAATGTGTGGAATTATTTTTGTGTTCACATTTCTGGTCCTAACTGCCAAGGGCTTACTGATGTTCGTATATTTTCTGCAGGTTGGCATTGTTAAGGAGGAACAACTGAAAGTTCATGGCTTCTGAATTATGTGTACTTACCTGAAGAACTCTACAGGTTTTGTTCTGCCAAGTTGGCTACTCTGTGAAATATGATTCTTTGTAGTAAATGGACTTCCCATTCAAAATCTAATTTGCTTTTGCATGATTATAGAAAAGATGTGGGGTATAGACTAGAAACACATAAGAAAACTGCAGTAAGATGGTAACCAGAAATGCTTAAGAATTTTAACGCATTTCCAATGGAAATGTTGTACTGCTGATACTTCAGTGTATTTTTCATCTGATTTAAGTGTATTAAAACCATGTGTATTACAGCTTAAATAAACTCTTACCATTTGAGCGTAGAGTGCATTATATACTTTAACCAATTTAAGCATATAAACAACTTTTTAACTATATAGCAGATCAGTTCAAACTTCAAAAGCTAATACTCTGCATGTTGTACCTAAATTGACTTAAAAGTTTTCACAATTGCTTAGCAGTCAGAGGTTCAGTGAAATTGAAACCACTAGGTATTCCTTCCTTCTAGGAGAATTATAATAGGTAAAGTCCAGCTAATATCCAAAAAATGCTGCCATTGCTAGGGCTTGATATCAAATACATTCCCAGATAGGGTGTGCAATAACTCAAACCATTTTGATGTGAGGCTTCACAAAATATCCCATTATAAGTATAGAACAGCAGTTCTGCAATCTGTACATCTCTTTACATGAAGGTTTGCATTCTTGACTTCCAATGGATGAATGATCTAATTGAAAAGGTGTCTAATGATTCTCCCTTGTAAGGCTGCAACAGGTCAGGATGGGTGTTACTTCTCTTCAGCTGCTAAGGACTGAGTCTGTGTAAAAGGCTTATTAGCCTAGCTCTGGCCACTCTGGGTAACTCCTCCCCAGTTCTACTCAGTCCTTAGCTGAAGAAGGACATGAAAAATTGCCTCTCCTGGCGTTGGACCCTTTTTTTCCCCAAAAGCAGCCTTGCAAGGGAGAAAAAAAAAGTTGTTTCCCTTTAAAAAGGGGAAAAAAAGCCTCCGGCAGCTTTCCCCTTTTTAAATTTGGTGGCTCCACTTCACAGCTGACTTTCAGAGCCGCCTACCGGAGCAGCCTGCAAGGGCCATGGGGGTCCTTTCGACACTTTGGCGTGAAGAGACAGGCATTGTTTGGCCGGACGGCCGTTCTTGGAGGGCGGGCAATTCTGCCCGCTTCACAGAGCCGCGGGGCCACTTGGGGCTCTCGCAGCGAAGAGGAAGCCAGTTTTTTTTAGTTGGTTGGCTTTCCATAGAGCAGGGGCTCTGCCGCCCGGGTTCAGTGCTCTTGCGGATCGCTTGTTTTCCCCGCGGTGAAGATTACAGCTGCATGGTCGTGCGGCTGTTTTTAGAGCTGCTTTTGCAAATAGCAGCAAAAATTCTGAAGTCTTCCAAAGGAAGAAGGCGCCTGGAGGCCAGAAGCGGCCATTTTGTTGCAGTGTTGTGTCCAGAAGTGGCCATTTTGGGAAAGCCTCATGGCCAGAAGCACCCATTTTGAAGATCACAGGCCGCCAGCTGCCATTTTGAAGACCAGGCCTACTTCTTCTTGCCACTCCTGTGCCTTTTGTCTGCACCAAGCCCGGTTCCTGTTGTTGGTAAAGTGAAGACTTCGAAGGGTAGGTGCTTTATTTCCTTTTTCCCAGTGGGGGATTGGTTTCCCTTCCCAAGGTAGACCAGGGCCCTTGGGCTTCCAGACGGGCATGCTCTATATTTAATTGCCTTATTAGGCCCAGGAGGGTGTGAGTCGCAGTAAGAAGTGTTAAAACATCCTACTGTAGTTACATAGAGCAGAAGAGAGTGGTGGTTGGAGTGGGGATGGAGAAGATATCCCCTGAAGTCCCTTTATAAATCCCTTCATGTGCTCTCCTCCTTGCACAGGAGTTTCAGTCCAGAATAGGCCTTGCTGTTCCAAGGGCTTCAGGGCCGGACACAGCACGGAGACAGCATTGGTCGCACTGATGGATGATCTCTGGAGGGCTCGGGACAGGGGTTTTTCCTCTGTCCTAGTCCTTTTAGATCTCTCAGCGGCTTTCGATACCATCGACCATGGTATCCTTCTGCAGCGGCTTAGATGATTGGGGGTGGGGAACCGTTTTGCGTGGTTCTCTCCTTCCTCTCGGGCGCCGCAGTCGGTGTTGGCAGGGGCAGAGGTCGGCCCAGGCCCCTCACTTGTGGGGTGCCTCAGGGTCTGTCCTCTCACCCTCCTGTTCAATATCTACATGAAACCGCTGGGTAAGATCATCCGAGGTTTTGGTGAGGTATCATCAGTATGCTGATGATACCCAGCTTACATCTCCACCCCAGACCAGTCAGTGATGCTCTCTCCGTGATGTCCCGTGCCTGGAGGCGTGCGGGTCTGGATGGGTAGTAACAGGCTTCAGCTCAACCCCACCAAGACGGAGTGGCTGTTCTTACCGGCATCTCGGTCTTTATTGGATGTACCATCTTTGGTCATGGGGAGAGGTGTTGCCCCGTGGATAGGGCGAGAAACCTGGGTGTCCTCCTGGACTCACAGCTCAGTTTGGAGGAGCATGTGGGAGCTGTGGCCAGGGGCTTTTGCCCAGGTTCGGCTGGTTCGCCAGCCTTATTTGGACCGAGATGCCCTTGACGGTTACTCATGCGCGTCACCTCTAGAATTGACTACTGCAATGCTCTCTACATGGGGCTTCCCTTGCGGACGGTCCGAGGCTTCAGCTGGTGCAGAATGCAGCGTGGGCTGTAATGGGGTATCCCGATACTCATGTTACACCCCTCCTCGCGGCTTGCATTGGTTGCCGGTTGCCTCCGGTCCTTCAAGGTATTAGTTACAACTTACAAAGCCCTTAATGGCTTGGGTCCAGGGTACTTGCGGAACGCCTCCTGCCAGCATCACTCTCCGATCGCCCTGTTCGCTCTCATAGGAGGGGCCTCCTTGGGGTGCCGTCAGTCAGACATTGTAGGCTGGCGGTCCCCAGGGCTAGGGCCTTCTCTGTGGGAGCACCTGCCCTGGAATCAGCTCCCGTGGATCTCCGTTTGGCCCCTGACCTCCGCTCCTTCCGCGGGACCTGAAGACTTGGTTGTTTCAACGGGCCGGCCTCGAATGACCGGGGTTGGGTTTATTTTAACTTTATTTGGCTTGTTTAGTTGTTTAATTCTGTTTTATTGTAAATTTTTCTCTGTTTTAATGTTCGCCCTGAGTCCTTAGGGAATAGGCGACATACAAGTCGAATGAATGAATGAATGAATGAATGAATGAATGAATGAATGAATGAATAAATAAATAAATAAATAAATAAATAAATAAATAAGGTGGCTGAAGCCCCAAGGGCAACCAGAGCCTCCAAAGCTGCCAAGCCTCAAAAAGTGGCTCCTGCTGCTTCTACCAAGGGAAAGCAGCCCATGAAGAAGGCCTCTAAAGCGGAGGAGAAGGATGCTTCCAGGCACCATCATGCCATAGAGAAGCAGATAGCCAAGGTGCATCAGATACCTACTTGTATAATGACAAGAGCTACTTCTCCAGCATTGCTCATCAGTGAGGTGGATTTGGAGGAGCCTAGACCTTCTTCTAGAACCGGCATCCAGACTTGGTCCCCTGATGTGTCCAGGAGAGGTGCTTCTCCGATTCCCAGTCTGCTTGGTGACCCTCATGGAGAAGCTGTACCTTGGCAAAAGCATGGGTGCAGTAGACAGGGGTTGGAATCCTCCTCCTACTGCTGCTGGGCTTAGACCAGCTGAGCCTTCTGAATCAGATGTCCCTGTTAACCTTCAGATTCTGATCAACAAAGCCATCAGGAAGGGCATCTCAGAAGGTTTGCAGAGAGCGAACCGACAACTTCTGATTTATCAGAGGGACGGTCCCGGGTTCGAGAAGCTCTCCTGTCAGAAAGAGGTTCCTTTATGCAGGAACCGCTTTTGGTGGTTGATGTTGATTATGTTCCTGCTTCCTCAGTGGCTCCATCCTTGGTGGGGGAACCTGATAAGCTGGAATCTGACATGTCAGCAGATGAAGGCACTTCCCATGAGGTTCCAGTGTTCACAGGTTGCTTCAAACACACCTTGTTCAGTCCCTTGTTGTTCAAGGTGAGGAACACGGCCAACCTGAAAGGCACAGATGATGAAGTAGTTGCCTCACTTCCTCCTGGGGAGTCGGATGTTCTCTTTGACGAACCAGAGGTGAGGAAGGAAGTGGTCCCGTCTCCCAGACTGTTCCTGAAGGATATTCAAAAACAGCTGGAATCACCTGCCTCAGGACCCAGCCCCTGGCTTCCGACCACAGGTTCTTTAATGTGGGGCCTGAACTCACCAAAATGCTCCAAGTTCCCACAGTGGATGCTCCAGTGGCAGCTTTGGCCTCCTCATCATCTGCCCCATCTGATCTGGAGGATGTCCTGAAGTCCGAGGAGAAGCGTGTTGAACAATCCCTCCAGAGATCCCACCTGGCGGCTGCCTGGGCAGTCAAGGCATCTACTGCAGCGTCGTTCTTCACCAGGACGTTGCTCAAGTGGCTGAAGCAGTTGCGTGATAGAATCCCTACGTCAGATGTCCGAGCCCACAAGGACATCAATAAGATCATGATGGCCACGGAATCCACAGCTGATGCCACCCTGCATGGAGCCAGGTTCGCCACGAAAGCCATTGCTTCCTCGGTGGCAGGCAGGTGCATGTGTTGGCTGCGCAACTGGCAAGCGGATGGCAGGCGGAAATGGAAGTTGGCGTCTGTCCCCGTCCAAGTGGATAAGCTCTTTGGCGAGGCCCTCGAGCCTTATTTGGTTCAAATCAAGGATAAGTGGAAAATCCTTCGCTTCTCAAGAGGGCAGAGCATCGGGCCACTCCTTACTTCAAACGTCCTCAATTCAGAGGGGAAACCAGTTCCAGCTTCCACCAGCCATCCAAGACCTCTTACCAACACCAGGAACCTCCAGATCGTTCAGGCAAGGGCAGACAGCAGTTTTCTGCAAAACGGCCCTTTCGAGGAGGAGGAAGTCGCCCGTACCGTCGCCAGTGCTAGTGCCCAGTCTTTTCCCATTGGAGGCCAATTAGCTTGGTTTGCAGACCAATGGGAGGGAATTACTTCTGACGCCTGGATTTTGTCCACAGTTAGATAGGGTCTTTCTCTTGAATTCTACTCCACTCCTCTAAGGTTCTTTATCTCCTGCCCAGTATCCAGGGACGCAGGGAGAAGGAATCTGATGGAATCGGCCATCCAGCATTTGCTGGATCTCAGGACCATTCAGGAGGTTCCCTTAGACCAACAGGGGACAGGGTTCTACTCCAGGATTTTTGTTATCCCCAAAGCCTCGGGGGGGTGGGGTGGAGGACAATTCTCGACCTGAAACAACTCAATAAATATGTTGTGTACAGGCGTTTTAAAATGCACTCTCTTTCTTCCATCTTGGAGAGCATTCAGCAGGGGGACTTCCTCACATCCATAGACTTGACGGAAGCTTATTTATATGTTCCCATCTGTTCCTCACATAGGCAGTTTTTAAGGTTTTGTTACCAGGGGCGACATTTTCAATACAGGGCCCTTCCCTTTGGTTTATCTTTCACCCCTAGAGTTTTCACCAAAGTTTTGGCTCCCCTTGCAGCGCACCTTTGTTCCTTCCCAGTGCGTCCGCAGTGTTATTTAAATGATATTTTAATCATGTCTTCTTCCTTTCAAAGGGCTCAGAGAGATCTGCAGGTCACGATTTCGGTTCTGCAGGATCTGGGTTTTTCCATTAATAGGAAAAAGAGCCATTTCACTCCTTCTACTCGACTCCTTCATTTGGGGGCCATTATTGACACAAGAGTGTGTCAGGTTTTCCTTTCTCAGGATCGGTTGGACAGCCTGCAGGGGATGATTAAGGGCATTCGGAGTAAGCGTTCTGCCCCTTTAGTACATTTATCTCAACTTTTGGGTAAAATGGTTTCCTGTATTGGCATTGTCCCCTGGGCCAGACTTCATGTCAGGTCCCTACAGTGGTTCTTGTTGCCTCATCAGAGGTGTGGGTCGAGTCGTTCCCCTCGGAAGGTGAAGTTAACTAAGCACATGTTACTTTCCCTCCATTGGTGACTATCTAGAGCTATGTCCAGAGGCCAATCCTTTAAAGTGGAGACCTGCCTCGTCCTCACGACGGATGCTTCCTTGTCAGGTTGGGGGGCTCACCTGGATTCCCTCTGGGCCCAGGGCTTATGGTCTGTGGAGGAACAGGCCCATAGCATCAATTGGTTAGAGCTCAGAGTTGTCCGTTTGGCCCTAAGACAGTTTAGGCACCAGGTTTCTGGGTCGAATGTTCTTGTCATGACAGACAATGTTGCTACTAAAGTCCATACCAACAGGCAAGGGGGCACCACATCCTTCTCGCTTATGACAGAAGCAGAAGGCCTGGGCAGATGGGCTGAGTGGCACCTTCTGTCTATCTGAGCTGAACACATCTTGGGCTCGGTTAATGTACAGGCAGACTGGCTGAGCAGGACCTCCATTGATCACTCCGAATAGAGTTTACATCCCTCTCTATTTCATCAAATTACGCATAGATTTGGATTGCCAGTAGTAGATTTGTTTGCCACCCCGCTTAATGCCCAATTGCCCAGGTTTTTCTCTAGATATTTCACCCAGGGGGCAGAAGGGACCAATGCCTTGCGTTGCAGCTGGCCTCCTGGTTTGTTGTACGCCTTTCCTTCATTGCCACTGCTCCCGGCGGTGATTCGAAAGATTTTGTTGGAAAAGGCCAAAGTGATATTGGTGGCTCCCTATTGGCCTCATCGGCCATGGTTCACTGATTTGATGGGTCTCTTAGTGGCCTTCCCTTGGCGTATTCCTGAGGAGGATGTCTCTCTTCTTCAGGGGTCCCTGATTCATCTGGAGCCCCAGTGGCTACATCTGGCAGTTTGGCGATTGAGTGGGGTATCTTAAAAAATGCCCACCGCTCCAACAAGGTGATTAAAACCATTCAGGCCTCCAGGAGACCCTCAACCATCTGTATTTATGAGGCTACATGGCAATCCTTTGCCACTTGGTGCTCCAAGGCTAACATTTCACCTTTGCAGGCCTCGGTGGCTACTGTGTTGGAATTTCTGCAGGCGGGCCTGGATAAGGGCCTTGCCCCCAACACCCTTTGCAGGCAGGTGACAGCTATCTCATCGGTGTTGACTTGTGGGAAATTAGAATCTTTGTCTCAGCACCCTACTGTCTGTACGTTCCTCAAAGGTGCGACCAACTTTTGTCCTCCTATGTTACATAGGTACCCTACTTGGGACTTGCCCAAGATCCTGCAGTCCCTTACCAGACCTCCGTTTGAACCACTCAGACAGTCCAGCCTGCACCTTCTTACACTGAAAGTGGCATTTTTGGTGGCAGTTACTTCGGCGAGGAGAGTTTCTGAGTTGGTAGCCCTGTTGGTTCGTCCTGATCTCTATCTCTTCTATCCCCACCAGGTGGTTTTACGCTTGGACCTGGGCTTTATTCCTAAGGTCAACACTTCTTTCCACAGAGCTCAAGAACTGATTCTCCCGGATTTTTGTCCCCATCCGGTCCATGAGTTGGAGAAGGCTTGACACACTTTGGATGTGCGCAGAGCCTTAAAGATCTATATCAAATGGACTGCTGAATTCCGCAGGACAGAATCTCTTTTTTGTTCCTTCCAACCTTCGACATTGGGAGGAAAGGTGACTCCATCCACAGTAAGTAGATGGATCAAGGCATGTATAGCTCAAGCTTATTCCAGTCGGTCCCTTCCGGTACCTAGGGGCATCACGGCACACTCCACTCACAGTTCAGCAATGACGGCGGCTTGGGCATTGCAAGCGTCAGTAGAGGAGGTCTGCAGAGCAGCCACGTGGACGTTCCCTTTGCCTTTCATCCGCCACTACTGGCTGGACTTCTTAGCTTCGGCGGATGCAGCATTTGGAAGATGGGTCCTGCAACAGGTTGTTTCAGACCGTGGAGGCCAGGACCGATCTTAACCCTCCCGAGGACAACCCTGCTTTGGTATGTCCCATCCTGACCTGTCACAGCCTTACAAGGGAGAATGGGCATTGTTTATCTGAACACCAGTTCTTATTAGGCAAGACATGTCAGCCCCACCCTTTGGGAAGTGTTCCGGCCTGGAGACCTATGGGAGGGGGGGGTTCTGATAACGATCTTGTTCTTTTTCTTTTCTTAGAGGCAATTCAGTCTGTCACAATGATTTCGCAGAACTGGGGAGGAGTTACCCAGAGTGGGCGGAGTTAGGCTAATAAGCCTTTTACACAGACTCAGTCCTTAGCAGCTGAAGAGGAGTAACACCCATCCTGACCTGTCTTGCCTAACAAGGAGAACTGGCGTTCAGGTAAACAATGCCCATTCCAAAGTCAAAAGGAAAAATATGTTCCAAATTGAATTCTTGAACTGCTAGATCATATTCCATCAGCCTCTGTGGAGTTGACCTGTTGGTCTAGGACTTTTTGCCTCTGTACATGTTCACACACCCTTCACGCCAGCCCTCCAGCCACAGCCAATTGACGGTGTTCAGACTCAGCTGGGCCTCTGCTGGCGTTTCTCTGATGCCAGTGGACCCCCAGCCCTCAACGTCTGTCCCCCCAGTCACAGGTGATTTGCAGAGGGATCATTGTACTTGAGCGATTTGCCCCAAGGGATAAGCAGCCACACCTCCCAAAAGCCAATCAGGGCTCCGAGGGGTGGGCCTCTGCTGAGCCGTGGAGGGAGTGGCAGGCGGGGTGGCAGCAGCAGCTGGATGCTTGACCCAGGATTGAAGCCTTCATGAAGGCACTGGGGGGACTGCGGTGGTGGACAGTGACATTTTCTCTCAGACACACACACACTCACTCCGCTGCAGGATTAGGCAGGCAATCCTTTTCTATGGGAAGGGGAGGATCACAGGCATACACACACAAACACTTTTTGTTTTAATCCCCTGGATTCTGTGTTGACACCTGGAATGTTATGAGAGTTGCAGTGTCCCGGGGTCATGTGATCACCTTTTGATCATGTCATAACTACAGGTAGTTCTTGACTTACAACAGTTCATTTAGTGACTGTTCAAAGATGCAACAGCACTGAAAAAAGTATCATGACCATTTTTTACACTTTGCAGCATCCTCATATTCACATGATCAAAATTTGGATACTTGGCAACTGGTTCATATTTATGGCAGTTGCTGTATCCCGGGGTCATGTGATCACCTTTTGCTATCTTCTGACAAGCAAAGTCAATGCGGAAGCCAGATTCATTTAACTGTGTTACTAATTTAACAACTGCAATGATTCACTTAACAATTGTGGCAAGAAAGGTTGTAAAATGGTACAAATTTAACAAAATTAAGAAATGGGCAAAATTAACACTAATATCTCAGCAACAAAAATATTGAACTGAATGAATAGAATTAGAATAGAATAAGAATGAATAGAATAGAATTAGAATAAAATTAGAATCAATAGATGGATAAAATAGGATAGGTGATTAGGAAAAGGTGGGATAGGATAGGATAAAGGGGAGGGGAGGGGAGACAGAGTTGGAAGGGACCTTGGAGGTCTTCTAGTACAACCCCCTGCTCAGGCAGGAAACCCTATACCATTTCAGACAAATGGTTGTCCAATCTCTTAAAAACTTCCAGTGTTGGAGCATTCACAACTTCTGGAGCCAAGTCATTCCACGGATTAATTGTTTCAACTGTCAGAAAATTTCTCCTTAGTTCTAGGTTGTTTCTCTCCATCCATCCACAGTTTCCATCCATAGGTTCTTATCCTGCCTTCAGGTGCTTTGGAGAATGAACATTGGATTACCTGAATGTTCCTTTTCTTCTGTGGTGTAGAGAGTCCAGATAGATTGGGTAGTATCAGTTCCTGCACTTGTGGACTGAGTCTGCGTTAAAACTGAAGCTCCGCCCTGTGCTGTGGCCACACCCCAGCTTTCGATGAAGCACTTGGCAGACTGGACGTGATTCTAGAGTTGCAAGATAAAAAGAACACACTTTATTGCTCCCCACAACCCACACCCAGACCAGAAGTACCAGGGCGGGTCTGGACTCTCTACGCCACAGAAGAAAAGGAATATTCAGGTAATCCAATGTTCATTTTCCTATCTGTGCTACGAGAGTCCAGATAGATTGGGACATACCAAAGCCTGTTAGTCCCAGGGAGGGCAAGAGTCTGGTCCTACTTACATTAGCATTCATGCACACTCTGTAGAACCCTTCTGCCAAAAGCGGCATCAGCTGTTGCGAAGGCATCCAGATGGTAATGGTGAATGAAGTGAGACAGTGAAGACCATGTGGCCATTCTGCAGATCTCCTCAATGGGCACCTGAGTAGCCTATGCTGCCGTCGTTGCTGCGCTCCTAGTCAAGTGAACCGTCACTCCTCGAGGCACCGGAAGAGCCCTGCTTTGATAAGCTTTGGCAATGCAGGCCTGAATCCATCTGCCCACAGTTGTTGGAGACATCTTTAACCCTAACGAACTGGGTTGGAACGACACAATCAGAGCCTCCGACTTGCGGAAAGGTCGTGTCCTCCGGATGTTAAGACCCTTTGTACATCCAGAGTGTGCCATGCTCGCTCCAAATCGTGGGAAGGATTGGGGCAAAAATTGGGAAGAATGAGCTCCTGAGCCCTATGGAATCTAGTGTTAACTTTTGGGATGAAAGATGGATCCAATCGTAACACCACTCTTATCTGTATGGAAGACACATAAGTCCTCCCTAACTGAAAGGGCGGCCATCTCTGAGATCCTCCTAGACGAAGTGATGGCTACAAGGAAAGCCACCTTGAGAGATAGGTGGTGTAAATTAATTGATTTCAGTGGTTCAAATGACACCAACATTAACGCCTTCAGAACCTTAGGAAGATCCCAAGTAGGGAATCTATGCAAAACTCGGTGTCTAATGTTTGAGGCCCCTTTCAGAAATCTTCGAATGGTTTGGTTTTGAGACAGGGAACCCTTCCTGTGTAAGAACAAAACTGAAGAAAGGGCGGCCACCTGTCTACGCAATGTATTTGCTGAGAGGCCTTTGTCAAGACCCTCTTGCAAAAAATCCAGAATGTTGGCCACAGAGGCTGAAGAGGGGGAAATCTTGATTTTGATACACCACTGGCAGAAAACCTTCCAAGTGGCTTGATAGATCCTGTTGGTGGAAGGTCTTCTGGCTGATAGAATGGTCTGGATGGCCCGATCCAAAATATTCTGTTTCCTCAGCGCGTTCTGCTTAACTGCCATGCAGTCAGTTGGAACCACTGAGGATTCGGGTGGGATGTCTCTCCTTGGAGGAGAGTTACTTTGTGAGATGGGATTCTCCATGGGCAGGAGCTCGAGAGGTTCACCAGATCCGCGAACCAGGGGCGTCTGGGCCAGTAAGGAGCCAGAAGTATGACCTCCGCCTCCTCCAATATCTTTCTGACTACCGCTGGCAACAACGGAAGAGGAGGGAAGGCATACAGGAGTCCCTGAGGCCATCTGCTCCTGAGAGCGTTGGTCCCCTCTTCCTCTTGGCTCACAAACCTGGTGAAGAACCTGGGAAGTTGGGCATTGGACGGAGAGGCAAACAGGTCCACCACTGGAAGCTCGAACCTTCGAACCAGCTCCTGAAATAAAAGATGGGGAATACTCCACTCTGAGGGGTCAATTTTGGCTCTACTTAGCCAGTCAGCTTGCACATTATCCCCCCCGGAGATGTGTTCCGCCCTGACTGACAGGAGATTCCTTTCAGCCCAAAGCCCCAGGCACTCAGCCTCTAACATTAATGCTTGAGATCTGGTGCCTCCCTGTCTGTTAATGTGAGCCTTGGTGGTCATATTATCTGTTAAAATAAGAACATGTGTGTGATGTATCTTGTTTCTAAATTTTTTGAGAGCCCATTGTACCGCTCTCAATTCCAACCAATTAATGTTCTTTCCCTTCTCTAAGGAAGACCAGTGGCCCTGCGCCAACTGAGACTGAAGATGGGGCCCCCAGCCGGAGAGACTGGCATATGTGGTGATAACCATATGGGATGATTCCTTGAATAATTGCCCTTCATGCAAGGCCTGAGAAGACCACCATGACAATGACTGTTTGACTGATACTGGGACTGTGACCCTGAGAGAGGAATGACTTCTGCCAACCTTTTGGTGGGGCAATAGAAACCATTGTAGTTTCCTAGGATGGAATCTGGCCCAAGGCACGATGGAGATGCATGAAATCATTTTCCCTAAGAGCTGAGAGAGAAGAGCCAAAGTGGAAGAGTGAGCCTTCACAACCTCCTTTGCCATTAGTTGTAAACTATCTATCCATTCTTTGGAGAGAAAACCTTTGCAAGATAATGTGTCAATCCTAGCACACAAATGTAATAAACATGTGGTAGGTGAGAAATGACTTTTCTTGGTGTTAATAGAAAAGCCGTGGTCCTGTAACAGGGAAACAGTTGTATGTGGATCCTTTAGGGACCAGTCATGTGAGGATGATTGGATCAAAATATCATCCAAGTAACACTGCACTCTGACAGGGATGGTTCTCAAGCGAGCTGCCAAGGCTGCTAAGATCTTAGTGAACACCCTGAGTGTAGAGGACAGCCCGAATGGCATAGCCCTATATTGGAAATGTTTGCCTTCATAGGAGAAATGTAAATACTGTCTATGCGTTTGACAAATTCTAATGTGCAGGTAAGCTTCTGTAAGATCGATAGAAGTGAGGAAGTTACCCTCCCTGATGCTTGCTAAAATAGACTGCAGTGAATGCATCTGAAAACGCTTGTACATCAAAAATTTATTGAGTCTTTTTAAATCCAGAATGGCTCTCCCACCCCACAGAGGCCTTGGGAACCACAAACAGACGGGAGTAGAATCCCTTACCCTACTGATTATTTGGGACCAACTGCGTGGCCCTAATATCCAATAGATGTTGGATTGCCTGTTCCATCAATTTTCTGCGAGATGCTACATTGGAAACTGAGCAAAGCACATAAGATCTTGGGGGCGGTATTGTGAGACTTCCGGTGGCAACGCAGGGATGGAGAGAGGTGTTGGAGACTGCTCTTGGCTCTTCACCCCCTTTACTTATTGCTGGTGCGACCCCTCAGGTTGCATGAAGCCCGTAGAGAAGCGTGTTAGAGTGGGGATAGTGGAGGTGTGATTTGGGGGTAGGAGACCCCCCATCGCACCGAAGAGAGACCCTTTAGAGCAGGGGTTGCCAACCTTTTAGACCTCAGGGACTACCAAACTCATAATTTTAAATCCCAGGGACCACTAACTGGTTCTGTAGGCATGGCCTAATTTATGGGTGTGGCTTGGTGGTCATGTGACTGGCTGGGCATGGCTTGTATGTAAATATTATAAATATATAAATATTGAATTTTTTATAAAAAAGCAACTTTTACCCAAAATCAAGCAAAGCAGGCAGGCAGATTGAGTTGCTCACAGATTCATTCAGAGATCTATCTGCCATCAGCTAGCTCAGTCTGTCACATAAAATTTGCTTGCAAGCAAACTCATAAAATTTGCTAGCATGAAACTCACAAAATTAACTCACAACACACCATGTATGTAAATACTGAATTCTTTATTTAAAAAAGAGCAACTTTTACCCAAAATCAGGCAAAGCAGTCAGGCAGATTGAGTTGCTCACAGAATCATTCAGTGATCTATCTATCTGCCATCGGCTAGCTCAGTCTGTCACATAAAATTTGCTTGCCGTAAGTCTGCACTGAATAATAGAACCTTCAGTCCTAAGGGAGGTTCGGCTGTGCTTAAAAGACTAGCTAAAGACTAGCTAGAAAGCAAGAAATCCAACGATTTCCTGCTTTCTAGCTAATCTAAATCTCCTGACACAGCAGAACAGCTGATGGTCGGAAAATGGAAAAATAGCAATTTAGCAGGCAAGTTCACTGGGTAAGGAATGAGTGGGTGGGGAGGGTTCCCGTGGGCCATGTGGGCGGCGCAGCCTTGTGTTTCTGCAGAGCCTGGATTAATTGCTTGAGGGGGGTGCTCTGGGGATGAGATTTCTCTGCGGCCCACCAAAATTTTTCTCAGCCCACCAGTGGGCCATGGCCCACCGG
>SOZL01001633.1:0-13365 GCA_009733165.1 Naja naja | reverse complement strand
TATACTGATATTAAGAATTATATATAGAGATTTGTATTTATGACTAGAGATAGGACTAACTATTCATAAGTTATATATATATATTGATATAGACTCATTAGAAACCAGATACTCATATACCGGTACTTACATATTGATGATACCAACAACATCGTTTAATTCAGTAATGATCTAAGAACTCTAGACCTATATTACTTAATTGGTCAACCCTTTTACCTATTACCTATTATTGAATGCTGATTTGGGACAACGTTTATAACATATTGCAAAAACAGAAAGACGTATTAAAAGAAATGACTAGTATAACCACTACAACAGTCAGGGCCGTGAAGAAGCCTACCCCAACATCAACAACTTCAGTGGCTACAGCTTCACCTATGTCCCAAAAAACAATTGAAGAAACGCTACCATCTGAGAAGCAAGCTTCCACCGCAAATGCCAGTATACAGACGACCTTACTTACCTTGCAAGAATCGGTGTTGAAACTACAAGAAATAATGACTAAAAATCACACTGAGATGAGAGCGGACATAAACGAGTTAAAAGAAGAAATGTGGAAATTAAAAACAAATGAAATTAGATATTTCTAAGCTAGATGAGAAAGTGGGATCAATACAACAAGCTCTGGAGAAAAATGAATTTACAATAAGAGAGGTGGAAAAAAGAACAGAAAAAAATAGAAAAGAAATTAAAGATGGTAGACCAACAAATAAAGTCTGTTAGCAAAGAAATGGGAGACTCATTAGTCTATTTAGAGATGGACAAGGCCGCATCATACTTAAGTTTCCAGAATATAGTAGAATCTAAAGAGGAGGACTTGGAACAGGTGATGGCCAAAGTATTGGCTGAAACATTAGAGAGAGACAAAGACGAAGTTCTGAAAAAGTTAGATGATGTGTATAGAGTTAGCACGAGCTATGCGAGACGCCATAGACTCCCAAAGGAAGTCCAAGGTTTTAAAAGGAAGGCTCATGAGCATCATCTACAAAATATCTAGAGAGGAAGCAATTATATATAAAGGTAAAGAGGTTCAAGTTCTCAAACAAATCCCAAGAAGGGTGAGAGAACGAAGACGTGATTATAAATTCCTGACTGCACAACTGAACCAAAAAGATATCTTATTTAAATGATTAATCCCAGTAGGGATGTTAATTACGTGGAAGGAGAGGAAAATTAAAATAGATAGCTTGGAGAAGGCACAAGAATTCTACGAACAGCTGGCGGGAATGGAAGAACATAGCAGCAAAGAAGATCTAGAATCTAACTCCCAAGAAGACCAAGGACAACAAAGAAACAAAGATAGAAATCAAGGAAATGGTAAAATAACCCAACAACAACAAGAAGGAGAAGACCGGATGATAGCGTACCAAACACAAAGAGAAACCAGAGCAACTACAAGACAAAAAGGTGAGAAAGAATCAAGGAAATGGAAGAGGAGCTGAAATTACTATCCATTAACATAAATGGTCTAAATTCAACAGCAAAAAGGAAAAGAACAATAGCAAAATTAATAAAACAGAAAGCGGATATTATATGTTTACAGGAGACTCGTATTAGAAAATCAGACGAAAAACATATAGAATGTCCTAAACTAGGGAAATTATTTACTACACCTGCAGACTCTGAGAAAAAGAAAGGGATAACTGTATATGTTAAAGATAATATTAAAACAGATTTAATTTTGACAGATCCTGATGGAAGAATTCTGGTTTTACAAGTCTCGATTAATCTAAAGCCAATATTATTAGTTGTAATGTACACCCCCAACGAAAATCAAAAGGAATTCTATAAAACCCTACATGAAACAATAGCAAAACTAGAAAAAGAAATATCTGTATTATAGGGGATTTTAATGCCATTGCAGACCATCAAAAAGACCATAGTAGCGGAGGGCGGGGAGGGAAGAAGAGAGAATTACCAAAAACATGTTTAGATATGATGGCAGAATTCAATTTGATAGATACCTGGAGGAAACTAAATCCAGATAAAAAACAATTCACGTTCTATTCAAACCCACATCAGTTGTGGACAAGGATTGATATGGCTTGGATGAATGGAGAATTAGTGAATGAAATAGATGAGATAGAAATTCTACCAAACGTGTGGGCAGTCCATAACCCTCTCCAGATAATTTGGAAGGGTAGAAAGAAGGCATAAGGAGAAGATGGACCTTAAATACCCAATTAGTAAAAGACAAAGAATTTATTAAGAGACTAAAGGAAGAATTAAATTATTTCCTTAATGAAAATAACAACGATGAAACCACCATACAGAACTTATGGGATACCATGAAAGCAGTTATAAGGGCAATTACAATATCATATACTGCAAAAAGAAATAAAGAGAAATATGCCCAACAAAACTAATTACAGCAAAAGATTAAGGAATTAGAAACCCAACTACAGTGTTTCCCCGAAAATAAGACCTACCCCGAAAGTAAGACCTAGCACTATTTTCTAAACCTGCCCTAATATAAGTCCTACCCCAAAAATAAGACCTAGTGTAAATCTCCAGTTCCAGGAAGACTTTTCAGGGAGCAACCGTGCACCCGCGAAACACCCCCCACACACACTCACACCCACTATTTGGCACCATAAATATATAAGACCTACCCCGAAAATAAGACCTAGTGTGTTTTTGGGAGCCAAAAAAAATATAAGACGGTGTCTTATTTTCGGGGAAACACGGTACAAAATACACCAAAAGATGCTAGCTTAAAAAATCAGATGATATTAACTAAGCACAAACTTAATTTAATAGAACAAGATGAAATGATTAAAAGTATGAGCATAACTAGACAAATAAATTTCGAACAGGCCAATAAACCAGGGAGATGGCTTTCTTATAGACTCCAAAAAGAAAAGGAGAAGAGAATAATTTATCAATTACTAGATGAAAATGGGGACAGCCATCACACGATAGAAAGGAAAAAAGATATTGTATATAAATATTTTGAGGATTTGTATAAAAAAGAGATGGATGAGGATTCGATAAGAAGCTATCTTGGAGATGTACAAGATATGGTAATTAAGGAGGAAATGAAAGAATCTTTAATTAAAGATATAACGTGGACTGAATTGAAATTAGCAATAGGAAATCAGAAAAATAATAAAACACCTGGCCCAGATGGTGTTCCAGCGGAACTCTATAAAGTAATGGAAGAATAAATAGGACCTTTAATGGTAGAACTATATAATGAGGTACTGGTTGCAGCCAAGATGCCGGACTCATGGAGGGAGGCATGGATTTCGTTGATCCCAAAGGAGGATACAGATGCCCGATTGATACAAAATTATAGGCCAATCTCCCTACTAAATGCTGATTATAAAATTTTCGCCACCATTATAGCAAACAGATTGAAAAGAATTTTGAATGAATATATCCATAAGGACCAAAACGGATTTCTCCCTAACAGGCAAATTAGGAACAACTTAAGAATTGTGTTAGATATTTTGGAGTACTCTGAAGCCCACCCGGAGAAACAAATAGCCTTTGTATTCCTGGATGCCCAGAAGGCATTTGATAATCTAAATTGGCAATTTTTGATCCAACAAATTTATAATATGAATTTAGGCACCAAATTTGAAAACATTATAACCACAATTTACTCTACACAAAAGGCACATACAATATTATGGTTAATGGGGAATACACTCAGACACTAAAAATAGAGAAAGGAGTCACCTCTGCTCTTCATACTATCCTTGGAAATACTACTAAGATGAATCAGACAAAACCCAGAAATAAAAGGATTGAAGATCAAGAAAGAAGAATACAAATTACAAGCGTTCGTGGACGATACGGTTTCTATTATTATTATTATTATTATTATTATTATTATTATTATTTATTTATTTATTTAGACTTGTATGCCGCCTACTCCCGAAGGACTCAGGGCTGCTAACATACAAAAAGATATACAATAAAATAATAACTAAAAACAAGTCCAAATTACCAAGAGCTAAAACAATAAAATTACAAATAAACAAACTAATTAAAACTACCCACCCCAGGGTCAATCCAGGCCGGCCTGCTGAAACAGCCAGGTCTTCAAGTCTCGACTAAAGGAGCGGAGATCAGGGGCCAAACGCAGATCCGCAGGAAGCTGGTTCCACAGGGCGGCCCCACAGAAAAGGCCCTAGCTCTGGGAGCCGCCAGCCGACAATGCCTGACCGACGGTATTCCCAGAAGGCCCCTCCTATGGGAGCGACGGGCGATTGGACTGCGATGCAGGCAGGAGGCGATCCCGCAAGTACCCTGCACCCAAGCCATTTAGGGCTTTATAAGTTGTTACGAAGTTGTTGTTATTGAAGATCCAATAGAGAGAGGACAAGAATTAATGAGTTAGAATGATTTGGAACAGTGGCAGGACTTAAAATTAATAAAAAGAAAACAAAACTAATAACCAAAAACTTAACAGAAGTTCAGATATTAGAATTCGAAAGGGTGGGACTACAAGTGACAAAAAAACTAAATATTTAGGTATATGGCTGATGGCCCAATGTAAGACATTAATGGAGAACAATTACAACAACAAGTAAAAGAGGACCTAGAATTATGGGCTAAACTGCAACTTTCTCTATTGGGGAGGATTGCTGCCATAAAAATGACTATTTTACCAAAATTTATATGTCTATTCCAGACAATACCAATTCCTAAATAGGATTATTGCAAAATTTATCTGGCAGGGCAAAAATCCTAGAATAAATCTAAAAGCACTACAGGATGTGAAGAGCAGGGGTGGTTTGGGACTCCCAAACTGAGAGTTAGTGCAGCATCTCTGGTCTGGCTGAAAAAATGGGTGAATCTACCCAATAAAAGAATATTAATTCTAGAAGGTCATGACTTGCAGAGGGGCTGGCATGCCTTTCTGTGGGATATGGGGACTACTAAACAGAAATATTTCCATAGACACTTAATTAGAGATTCTTTATTATGTAACTGGAACAAAATTAGGAAAAAAACATTATACAAAGATCCCCCCTTGGCTATCAACAATAGAAGCGATGATCCATCCCAATAATTTAGACATGAATAAGATGATAAAACACAAAGATCTATTAGATATACAAGGAAACTTGAAAACATGGCAGGACCTCCAGGAACAAGGAATACAAATTGATCGATGGGCTTTTCTTCAAGTGCAAAATAGGTACAGTCAGGATACGAAAGAATATGGAATACATGTGAAACCACAACAATTAGATAAAATTCTATTAGGCCCAGATTAAAAAAATATATCTAAAATTTATAACTATTTACTGGACATAGAGTTAGAAGAAGAAATAGTTAAAGGTAACATGATAGCCTGGAGCCGAAATATTGGTCGTAGTATAAATCTGGCAGAATGGGAGAGTGTTTGGAACAGGAACAACAAAATTACAAAATGGGCAACATACAAAGAAAATGCCTATAAAATGTTTTATAGATGGCATGTGCCCTCTTTGAGATTGGGGATGATGTACCCCAATATGAGTCCGGCATGTTGGAAATGTAAAAAAAAAAAAAGGATGGTACATTCTACCACATGTGGTCCTGCTCAGAATCCCAAAAATATTGGTTGAGAATAAAAATGGTTGGAAGAAATCACGAACAAATTGAATTAAAACCAGAATTGTTCTTATTAGGATTATTTAAGGAAAAATATGCTAGAAATGTAAAATATATAATATTACATATACTGACTGCAGCCAGACTGGCATACGCCCAATGTTGGAAACAGCCCTATACTCCTCCAGACAAAATGGTAATCCAGAAGATAATGAGTTGTGCAGAAATGGATAAATTAACTCTAGCCTTAAAGGACAAAGAATTATCAGAGTATTACAGGATTTGGGAATATTGGTATGAATGAAGACAGAGTGTTATAGTAAACAGCAAAAGAAGATGAGCACTAGTTGTAGTAAATATATATACGCATAATATAATAGTTGTAAATACAGCACAATATGTTACAAATGAGGAATCACAATTTGTTGTTGTTGAAGATCTTTTAATCTGTTTTATGTTGTTTGTTTTGTTTTAATTGATAAAATTAATAAAGTTTGTTTAAAAAAAGATCTGGGGGGCTGCGATCTAAATTCCAGAAATAGGCCATGTCTAATTGTCTTCAAAACCCAAGCATCAGATGTAGTAGTCTCCCATTGGGCAGCAAAATTGGATAACCTGCCGCCAATGGGATAACTGCTACATTCAGCAGGAGCACCTGAAAAAGCGACTTCCTTCCCCACGAAAGGGCTGCTTGCCTGTAAATTGTGGTCTATCCCTGGCTGCTCTTTCTTGGGGGCATTCTTGATGGTTGAAGGGCTGTCTCTGAGACCCTTGAGCCCCGGAGCTGCCCTCTCTGAAAGAGGATCTGTGGGTATAAGGCACGGCTCTGAAACTGGAGCGCCTTGCTAGAGAGAGGAGGTATTTCTTCTTATCCCTGGTCTCCACCACGTGGGGATCCAAGACATCCCCAAACAACTTGTCCCCTTTAGTAGGGGAAGATGCCACCTTCATCGCCCATCAACTTGCCAGTTCTTAAGCCAGATCATTTTGCGGGTTGCAATTGAAGTGGCAATGGCCTTAGAGGCAAACCTGGAACTGTTTAAGGGTGCATCGACAGTGAATTCGGCCACAGCCACCAGTTTGTGAATATCTTGGTGAACCCTGACATCTGTGGCTGGAACCCTGTCTTGTAGCTGCTGTAGCCACCGTAAAGAAGACCTCATAAAGAGGTGGCTGAAGACGCCTTTACCGCCCAGGCAGCTGCCAGGTGTGTGCGTTGAAGGGATTGTTCAGTCCTCTTCTCTTCTGCCTTTAATGCCTCCTTTGGATCTGCAGGGTTTGAAGAAGCCGAAATCAAAGCTGCCACAGGGGCGTCCACAGATGGTACTTGTAAGGAACTGGTGAGTTCAGGCCCCATAGTGAAAAAGCGATGCTCATTGGCAGATAACATTGTAGATGTACCTGGGGATTCCATTTGTTTCTTGATAACATTCAAGAATAGTCTGGGAACTGGAACCATTTCAGGCCTAACTGCAGGTTCATCAAACAGTTGGTCTGGGGGGACTGTAATGTCACCTTCTACTTCTCCAACATCAGCTCCTGGGCCCAATTTGGCCATCTTCCTGGCCTTGAACAATAATGCTCGAAACTTCTGAGCATCAAACAGACCTGTGAAAGAAGGTCTCTCTGGGGCCATATCTTCATCAGCAGAGAAGTCTGACTCCTTCTTTTCATCCTCATGTGTTCTGTAGTAGTATCTTCAATACTACATAGTATTGAAGGGTCAGGAGAAGCCGTCCCTGAAGGATTCTCTGCCTCTGTCATGAAATGATTGCTCTAGGTCTGAGTGGTCTGAGACTTCAGTTTCAGGTCTTCTTGCTACCTGGAGACCTTCTGCAATCCCTCTTATAGCTTTGGAGATGATAGCCTCCAGATGCACTGGTATAGCATCATCATCACCCTCTGGATTGCTCAAGGCAGCAGTTGTACAGGTTGCCTCAGTCCTAGATCTAGCTCTTGGGTGGTGGAGGAAGAGATTTCTCCAGGACTAGGAAATCACCCTCATCCTCTCCCTGTTCCTCTAAAGGAGTTGGATCCCCAGTAGCAGAGGAATTGTGAAATGACCAGATTTGAGGGCAAGTTACACCAGCAGAAGTAGAAGGCCCTGCTTCCATTTGCAAAACAGGAGATTGATCAGTAGGATCTGAGTCCTCAGGGGGTGGTGATCTCTTGCTCCTCCTCCCAGCCACATGGTGGCATTTTTCCAACCTTTTTCCAGGTGCTTTTTGCCCTTTT
This sequence comes from Naja naja, assembly GCA_009733165.1. Lineage (NCBI taxonomy): Eukaryota > Metazoa > Chordata > Lepidosauria > Squamata > Elapidae > Naja > Naja naja. The sequence continues at coordinate 5,580 of SOZL01001633.1, read as the reverse complement.
TGGGCCTCTAGTTCTTCCCTGGAAGGTGCTTTGGGTTCAGGGGCCTTTCTCTTCTGCCTGCCCCTGGATCTGCCTCTGGAAGTGGAGGGACTGGGCTCCCTTTCCTGATCCTTATCTGCCATCCCACAGGGAGTTAGGCTAAACCAGGTTAAACAACCAGAGGGAGGATGGAACCTGCTGGGGGAGGGATGAGGTGTTAAAAACACAATCACATAAATAGTATCAAGTAAGGTCCCATCCAGAGTAATAATTGGTTTCCTTACCTGCAAACCGGCAAAGCAAGCCTATATAGGCAACTGCTGGGCTGCAGCAACGCCCTGTCGGTCACAACAGAATTCCAGGACCTGTAAACAGGTCTATAGGCGCCCACGCGATCACCTCAGTGTTGGAGCTGGAAACACAACACTGGCACCATGGTCGAATGTGCCCACAGCTGGGGGCTATCCTGCTGCCTCGTCTGACTGCCCCCACAGCTGGGACCGGGCCGATTGCCCAATCTAGCAGCTACTTTGCACTGCTGCAAAGTTCTCCTGAGCCGATTGCTCACTGAGCCACTGCTGCAGGCTGCTACGCTTCGCGCTTTGCAGTCAAGGCGATCCAAGCAGAAACAAAAGTAAAAGAGAAACTGCAAGCAGTTTCTGTTGCTGCTGCTGCACCAATCAGCTGTTGTCCCTTATCGGACCGATAGCCTGGAGCCGTCCAACATGGTCCTAGCTCCACACGCTGGGTCGGTTACCCTTAGTAAGCCCTGGAGGGTAAAAAAAAACACTCATTTGGCTGCAAGCCTTTTCAAGCCTCTGCTTGCAGTTTAAATCCTTTTTTTCCTTTTGTTCAAGGCTCCACTTGTTATTCAAATGGAGCTCTGCAACTCACGTCTTGTCCTGGCTTGACTGAGTCGAAAACTGGGGTGTGGCCACAGCACAGGGCGGAGCTTCAGTTTTAACACAGACTCAGTCCACAAGTGCAGGAACTGATACTATCTGGACTCTTGTAGCCACAGATAGGAAAATAGTTTGACTGCCTCTTCTTTGTGGCAACCCCTTAGATATTGGAACACTGCTATCATGTCACCCATACTCCTTCTTTTCATTAAACTAGATGTACCCAATTCCAGCAACCGTTCTTTATATGTTTTAGCCTCCTATTCATCTTTGTTGCTCTTCTCTGTACTCTTTCTAGAGTCTCAACATCTTTTTTACATTATGGTGATCAAAACTGGATGCGGTATTCCAAGTGTGGTCTTACCAAGGCATTATAAAGTGGTAATAACACTTCATGTGATCTTGATTCTATCCCTCTGTTGATGCAGCCTAGAACTGTGTTGTCTTTTTTGGCAGCTGCAGCACACTGCTGGCTCATATTTAAGGGATTGTCCCCTAGGACTTCACGATCCGTCTCACAGTTACTACTATTGGGGCAGGTACCTGTGCATTTGTTTTTTCTTGCCCAAATGTAGAACTATACTTTTTTCACCACTGAGTTTCATTTTGTTAGATAGCACCCAATGTTGAAGTCTGTTAAGATCCTTCTGTATCTTAAGCCTATCTTCTGGAATGTTGGCTATTGCCACCAGCTTGGTGATGTCTGCAAATTTGATGAGTTCCCTATCTATCCCCCCATCCAAATCATTGATGAAGATGTTGAAGTGTACTGGGCCTAAAACAGAGCCTTGGGGTACTCAACTGCATACTTCCCTCCATGTAGATGCAGTTCCATTGAGGACTACATGTTGAGTGCGGTTGGTCAGCCAGTTATGAATCCATCTGGTGATGATGCTGTCTAACCCACATTTTTCTATCTTTTCAAGTAGTAGGTTGTGGTCTACTTTATTAAATACCTTACTGAAGTCCAAGTAAGTTATATAGACAGCATTCCTCTGGTCCACTAATTTTGTCATTTTGTCAAAGAATGTAATAAGATTTGTCTGGCACAATCTGTTTTTGACAAACCCATGTTGGCTTTTTGTTATTACTTTGTTTGCTTCTAGGTGTTCGCTGATTCGTTGCTTGATTATCTTTTCCAGAATCTTCCCTGGCATTGAGGGCCAGCTGATAGGTCTGTAGTTTCCTGGATCTATTTTTTTTTCCTTTTTTGAAGATGGGAACTACATCAGCTCTTTTCCAGTCCTCTGGCAGTTCCCCGGTGCTCCAGGATCTTTGAAAGATATAGTTCAGTGGTTCTGAGATCTCGTCTGCCAGTTCCTTCAGAACCTTGGGGTGTAATCCATCTGGTTCTGGTGATTTGAACTCATCTGGGGTGGACAGGTGCTCTCTTACCATTTTCTTGCCTATTTTAACTTGTATTCCTAATCTGTATTTTTATGGTACTGTTTTTGATAGGTTGGATTGTTTTCCTTTTGTGTAAAGACAGATGCAAAAAAAAATTGGTTAAGCAGTTCTGCTTTCTCTCTGTTGCTTGTCACCTTGCCACTTTCTCCCATTAATGGACCAATCGTTTCCTTGTCATTTTTCTTGTTTTTTACATGTTGAAAGAAGCCTGAGTTCATTTTGAGCCTTAGTTTTCCTGACTTCATCTTTGCAGGCTCGAGCTATTTGCTGATATTCTGCCTTAGTTATGTGCCCCCCTTTCCACTTTTTATACTTGCCCTTTTTGTCTTTCAATTTATCAGAGAGCTCTTTATGCAGCCATGCTGGTTTCTTTTGAGAGCTGTTAATTTTCTTCTTCATTGGTATTGTGCTAGACTGGGCTTTTATAATCTCACTTTTCAAAATTTTCCAAACTTCTTAAGTAGTTTTCAACTTGAGGATTCTCATCCATGGAATGCTTCCCAAGCTCTCTCTAAGTTTATTGAAATTAGCTCTCTTAACGTCCACGACTAGTTTGAATTTGTTCTATTGCTTGTGCTTGCATAATGTTGAATTCCAATACTGCATGATCACTCCCCCTCAAGGTTCCTGTACCTTCAACACCTTCTATTATTTCATCTCTGTTAGTGAGAATTAAGGGCCTTGGGTGGCTCAGGCTGTTAATTGCCTGTACTTAAGTTCCAGCTGCTACAACTGCTGTAGGCTCTAATCCCACCAGGCTCAGGTTGACTCAGCCTTCCATCCTCTAGGTAAATTGAGGACCCAAGATTGTTGGGGGCAATAAGCTGACTTTGTAAAAATGCCGCTTAGTAATAAGCAGGCATATACAATGGAATGAAGGCTATTGCTGAGCGCATTGGGTTGTGCTCCAAAAATTGTAAGCAGCCTGAGTCTTCGGAGAAGGGCGGCATATAAATGTAATTAAAAATAAATAAAAAAAATAAAAATAAAGTCCAATATAGGTGACCCTCTAGTTCCCTTCTCTACTTTTCGGTAGACAAAGTTGTCTGCTAGGTTTGTCAGGAAACTGTTTGATCTTCCACTTAGTGCAGAATTTGTCTCCTAGTTGATGTCAGGGTAGTTAAAGTCCTCCATTACTATTGTGATGTACTTCCTACATACCTTAGGTAACTGACTATTTCCTCTGGTTGGTTGGGTGTCCTATAGTATACACCTATGGCAATGTCATTTCCCCCCTTTTCTATTGACCCAAATGCATTCAAGACAGTTTTCATCACTGCTGTGCTCTATTTCTGTGGAGATGTAGTTATTTCCTATATATAGTGCAACTCCACCTCCTCTTTTATTTGATACGTTTCTTTTAAGTAATTTAAATCCCCCTAGTTTTGTGGGTTTCATCCCACCAAGTTTCTGTAATGGCAGCTATCCAGTGGTGGGATTCAAAAATTTTTACTACTGGTTCTGTGGGTGTGGCTTGGTGGGCGTGGTGTGGCTTAGTGTGTGTGGCTTGATGGGTATGGCAGGGGAAGGTTAATACAAAATCCCCATTCCCTCCCCACCCCACTAACCTGCTTTCCAGCTCCATTCTCCTGTGCAAGGCAACCAAAGAAGACCCAGCCAATCAGCTGGGACTCAGGAGGCAGAGAATAGATGGGGGCGGGGCCAGTCAGAGGTAGGATTTGCCGGTTCTCCAAACTACTCAAAATTTCTGCTACAGGTTCTCCAGAACTGGTCAGAACCTGCTGAATACTACCTCTGCAACTATCATATCTGCCCTCATTTACTTGAATTTCTAATTCACCCTGTTTATTCCTCATACTCTGTGTGTTGGTGTATAGACATTTGAGTCCTTTTTGACTGACCCTGTGTTTACTTTCTACATAACCTGTTTTTGTGTCTGAGTTCCCCTACTTCCTTGCCACCTGTTTGATTAGTGCAGATGGCATGGCACACACTATCAACAGCTTGATTTTCCTTGACAGCAAGGTTGTTCTTCTTACAAACATCTACGTTATAAGTACTGACAATCCTATTAGTTTTAGATTGTTGGGGACAGAAATGTTCTGTATCAATTAACTCTGTCTTCATTGTTTAGTTTAAATGTATCTCCAGAAAATCCCTGAATGTAATGCCAAGTAACTCAGTCCCTTTCTTTGATGGATGCAAACCATCTCTTTGTACATCTCTTCATCAAACTGCCTGCAGACACCATGACTAATATAACCAAAACCTTCCATTTTACACCACTCCTTTAGCCACACATTGAACTCCGCTATATGCTGGTCTTTTCCTTTTTGCTCCTTATACACAGGTAAAACCTCTGAAAAGGTAAGACTACAGCGGCCTATCCTGCTAAGTTCCCACCCCAACTTCTGGAAGTCTTTCTGCACAGAGAGTACATTTTTTTCAGGTAGGTCATTGGTGCCAAGGTGTACAACAACATCAACATCACGGTCTTACTAGTTTTCTTGACTATCTTAACAATGCACCTCTTTTCTCTGCTGGCAGTAGCACCAGGCAGACACCTCACCTCTTTCAAAACCTCCACATCCTTTTTTAAATTCACATCTCTTACAATTGAATCACCAACTAGAAGATGACTTCTCTTTTTAAATACCTTGCTCTTCTTGCATGGCTGATGTGTAATACCTGATTCACATCTTCCCCTATCCGAAACAACTTGTTTGTCTCAGACCATGATCTCCTCCTCATTTGAGTTATCATCACAACCAGCTTGACCTGACACCTTAGTATCCCTAGGTCAGCAAGGCCACTGTATCTATTACGCAAGGACACACCAAAAGCTTTGTGTTTATGGTTCACAGTTCTCACTCTGCCAGATCCAACAGTTGTCCTAACTGCCCTTCTGCAGGATCTTTGTGGTAGAGGGGGCTGATAGTGGGGCAGCTCAATAGAACAGAACGGCTGAGCGAGACACCTAATTTCTGCCTGAAGAGCACAGACTAGAAACTTTAGATAAATAATCTGTCCATGTAGACCAGTAATTTGCTTACAAATAGGACAGTATCCAAATTTAAAGAGTACCATGAAAGACAGCTACAGAACAAGTATTGCACTGAACTAACCCAGACATTCTAAAATAAAATTGCAATGACAGATGCACTTAATAAAGATGCACTACTGCTGTTTTAGATTTTCAGTTATATGACCCTAACTCACAATTAGCCACTCTTCCCAGCAGCCTCTGGGAAATTCAAATGCAATACAGATGCAACCAGCAGAATTGTGGTTGTAAGTTGAGGACCAGAAGTATTTTTATTCCTACATAAGT
>SOZL01001632.1:0-14561 GCA_009733165.1 Naja naja | reverse complement strand
GGCCAGAGATATGGAAGCTTCACCCCAAGGACCCAAATTGCCAACAGAAAGGGAGTGGGGAGCAGTGCGACAGCTTGCAAAACTGAAATTGCATTCCATAAATGTTTTCAAAGGTAGTAACTAGGTGACGAAATTTCTGCCATGCAAAATTCTAGCTGGAGAGCATGATTGATGATTCTTGGCTATGGATGTGTCCCATTGGAGAATATGGATTATGATACAGGGGGTGGAAGAAAAACCAGGGTGTCAAGGGTGACCATGAATGATGTGTCTCAGAGTCGGCTACACCCAGGCAGTGCTGGACATGTTAACTCCCAATAAATCCTTTTGAAGTTTTGGAAGTTTGGCTGAGACTCATTATTTAAATGGGGTTAAGTGCCAGAATCCTGACAGATAGCCGACTCTGAGACACATCACTCAACTGACACCAAGGCTGAGAAAGAAGCAGACCCTTCCCCCAAGACAGGGTTCCTCCCAGAGCCCAGAGACCCAGGAAGCCTCTTAGCTGCCCTTCTCCATCCTCTCTCCTGTCTAGGCCTGCCGTTTGCTGTCACGGCTGAGGGATTGGAGCTCACATTTGCCACCAGGGGGCCTTCCTCCTCACCCACCTGCTGCTTGGTAGGACCAGCTTCTCCTGCATGCAACCTGAAGGTCGTTGATACCTCAGCTTCCCCGTCACCTGAAACCCTCTACACCAGAGTTCTCCAAACTTGGCAACTTTAGGACTTGTGGACTTCAATTCCTAGGATTCTGGGAGTTGAAGTCCACAAGTCTTAAAGTGCCAAGTTTGGGACCTGCTCTAAATCCTCTCGGTGCCAGGTATTGAGGGGGTCAGGCCCTTCTAACGAGGGGAATCCCTCCCAAATTGCCTCCAATTCTGATGGTGCCATTTCCTGGAGATCGGGAGTTGCCAAGACGTGAAGGAAATGCACACGGCACAAGATGCCCGTAGCTCCTTTCTGAGTGGGGACTAAGCGGCGGGTGGGTAAGCCAAAGAGAAGCCGATTCTCTTAGAACCAGAGGGACAGAAGGCCAACGTTGAGGATAATTAGGAAAAAATCAAAAGATTCCCACCATCCACTCTGCACACCCAGGCAGTAGCTTTGATCTACCTGGGCGGGACCAAAAACACTTGGACAAATGACCGAAATCAGGATGGGATGGGCAGGGGAAATCCAGCCCCAAAGAAGGTGGCAGCGAATTCTTCTGCCCTGATGCCCTCCATGTGGCCGTTGAAAATCACCTGCAAGTTAAAACCGGTCTGGATCTAGCAACATGCTGGGCTGACCCTGTGGCAACTGGCGCTTCAGTTTTCTTCCAGGGGCCATTCGAGGTGCCACTCATTATCTTTGTGGGATTTGTTGTCTAGTTTAAAATGATTGAGAGCCAAAACCTAACACCAAGAAGATAGGCTCAAGATCCAGATGGATCTTGACAGACTAGAACACTGGGCCATATGTAACAAAATGACATTCAGTCTAGAGAATAGTAAAGTCTTACACTTAGGCAAGAAAACCAAAAGCACACATATAGACTGGGTGAAACCTGGCTTAATAGCAGGAACTGTGAGAGGGATCTTGGAGTCTTAGTGGACAACCCATTAAATATGAGCCAAAGTGGCAGCCAAAAAAGCCAAAGCAATCCTAAATTGCATTTACAGGGAGATACAATCAAGATCAAGGAAGATACTAATGCTACTCTATAAAGCCTTAGTAAGACCACACCTAAAGTACTGCATCCAGTTTGGTCACCACACTATAAAATGTTGAGACTCTAGAAAAGTAAGAGAGAAGAGCAACCAGGATGATGAGGGACTGGAGACTAAAACATAAAGAACAGGTTGCAGGAACTGGGCTTGGCTAGTCTAGGGAAGAGAAGGACCAGGAGACAGGATGCAGTCTTCCAATATTTGAGGGCTGCCACAGAGAGGAGAAGGGTCAAGCTATTTTCTAAAGCACCTGAAGGCCAGACAAGGAATAATGGATGGAAACTGAACAAGGAGAGATTCAACCTGGAAATAAGGAGAAACTTTCTGACAGTGAGAACAACCAACCAATGGAACAGAAGTTGCCTCAGAAGTTGTGGGAGCCATCACTTGAGACCTTCAAGAAGAGATTGGACTGCCATCTGTCAGAAATGGTGTAGGACTCCCACTTGGGCATGGGGTTGGACTAGATGACCTATAAGTCCCTTCCAACTCTGATTATCTGTTATCTGTTTACCTATACAACTACTTTGCAAAGAGGGTGTATCACATTCACACCGATAGAGTGGATGCACCTTAAGCCATCAATATACTTTCTGTATATTCCTATATCACCTTCACAAAGTTTGCCTCCCACCTTTTCCTCATTGGTTGAGTACTCAGCCATCACAATCTATCCAAGGCACCTAAAATTTCCCCCCGCCCCTTATTTACAATTTAACTCTAATAATTATTCGTTTCTGAGGTTTGTCTCTAGTTGCCGGACAAATTCCAGCTAAAACCAGTTTTTGAACATAACAAGGGGCCTCTCACCCTCTGCCTCTAGGTGCAGCTTTGAGCTCAAGCAACATTTATGAGATTAGATAAACGCACAGTGTTTCTTTTTCAAGGATTAGTATGTCCTGCTACAATTTCTATAAAAAAACAATAAACTCCTTTCTCCTTTCCTGCACCTTTAAAGCCCTACAGAGACCAGGCAGGCTGCAGGTCAAAGCACCTTTGGGAAAACCATCACCCTGGATGGTTGAGAATCTCCATAGGCATCTCTCATAGCTCATTAAAAAAAGGAAAAATCACTATAACCCCAGTAATGAAATTGGCCCAAAACTAACAATAAGAAAATGGCAATTGCACCATTGGGACTAATCAAGGAGAGAAGCAACTTGGAATTAAGGAGAAACTTCCTAACCGTGAGGACAATTAACCAGTGGAACCGCTTTGCCTCCAGAAGTTGTGGGTGCTTCAACACTGGAGGTTTTGAAGAAGAGACTGGACAGCCACTTGCCTGAAATGGTATAGGGTCTCCTGCTTGAGCAGGGGGCTGGACTAGACAACCTCCAAGGTCCCTTCCAGCTCTGTTCTCATTGATTGAACCTCTCCTGGAGGACCTCTGCCCGTCCCACCAGAGTAGATAGAAGGGTGGGCATGTGCCAAGCCCCTTGCCATCCTTTGTCTCCTGGGAAGCCGGCCTTTGTCCTGACAGGCCCTGCCCTGCACAACACCCTCCCCCTTGGGATCTGACGGCCTCCCAACCTTCTGCCCCTCCAGGAGCACTTTGGACTGGCTCTTCCCTCAGGTGTTGGGACCAGGGGTGGGATTCTACCAGTTCCCACCTATTTGCTAGAACCGGTTGTTAACATTCTAAGCAGTTCGGAGAACCGGTTGTTAGAAGAAATTACTGGCCTAATCCTGTAAGGAAGGCAGGAAGGAAACATTCTGGTGTTGCTTACAGGAACTGCCTCTCCGTTAACCCTTATTACATTCTTGGCAGGACTAGACTTCCTGTCTCAGGAACGTCTCTGGAGTTTTTTTCCCCTCCTTTGCTGGTACTTTGCTTGTGTGGAGTGACCATTCAAAGTTACAATGGCACTGAAAAAAGTGACTTATGACCATTTTTCACACTTATGACTGTTGCAGCATCACCACAGTCATGAGAGGCCAGGCGAGATGTGTGCCTCAATGTGAGTGATATTGAGTTGGCCACGCCCAGCCAATAACATGACCACCAAGCCATGTCCACCCAGTCACATGACCACCAAGCCATGCCTACCACCTAAGCCACGCCCACAGAACCGGTTATTAAAAAAATTGAATCCCACCCCTGGTTGGGACAGGGGGAGATCAAGCTGGGATGGGGAGGGGCGCCCTAGAGAAGAGAGGCTGGGGCACCAGTTTCTTCCGTTACTGGTTTTATTGTTGCTTTTACCCTTCTGCACTGTTTTACTGGTTGTAAGTTGCACAGGTTGCTTTGAAGAGAAGCAGCTACAGGATACCAATGTTTTAAATAGATAAGCAAAGAAAGAACTGAACAAATGGTGGGATCTCAAAGGAGACCTAACTGCCAGCCATTATTTAGGGCCACAGTGCAACTATCTAAAACATCATTGCAGGGCTGGGCTTCTGGGGGGTTCGGGGTTGGAGAGCCCCTAGCTAAAATTCTGTGCAGGTGAAGAACCCCAAATCCTACTCCTGGATGGCCCCGCCCCACCCACCCCGCCCCTCCCAGGAGTCCCCACGCGGCCCGTTTTGGATGCAGGTAAGTGCAGGGCACGCGTGGAGGCTCAGGGAGGGTGAAAAACGGGCCTCCTGGAAATTTGGGGAGGCCAGAAATGGGCTCATTTCCAGTTTTCAGAGAGCTTCTGTAGCCCGGGGAGGCTGTTTTCATCCTCCCAGAAGCTCAAGGAAAGCCTCCGGAGCCCAAGGGAGGGCAAAATCACCCCCCCTGCCATGGTGCAGGAGGCCAACTAGGCCATGCCCACCATGGCCACGCCCACCCAGCAACCGTGCAGAGAACCCGCTGCTAAGATTTTTGAAGCCCACCCCTGAAAACATGGGTACCAAGAGGATGAATCCAGGAATGAGGAGAGACTCCAACTTTGCCAGCCTTTGGTGTCAAGAAATAGACAGGGAAGAGAGAGAGAGAGGGGGGGGGGAGGGAGGGAGAGAGGGAGAGATGCTGGTGGGAAGGGGAGGCCGGTGGTGGGCTCCCCGCAGCTGGTGGGAGTTCCCCCAGAGGGTTTTGGTTCCCCTCACTGCTCCTCCATGCAGGCACCATGGTGGCCTCTGCTCCGGCACGCATCGTGAACGTGTCTTCCTTCCGGCACTTCTGTGTCAGGAAGCTGGACCTGAAGCTGCTGACGGGGGAGGAGCGGACCAAGAATGCCAGCCAGGCCTACGACTGCACCAAGCTCATGAACGTCATCTTCACCATGGAGCTGGCCCGGAGGCTGCAGGGCACCGGTAAGCACATGGCCGCCTGTGGAGTCCGGAGGTGGTATTCAGCCAGTTCTGACTGGTTCTGGAGAACCGGTAGTGGAAATTTTGAGTAGTTCAGAGAACCGGCCAATCCCACCTCTGATGGCCCCGCCAACCCCATCTATCCTCTGCCTCCCATTGAGTCCCAGCTGATCGGCTGGATCTTCTTTGGTTGCCCTGCACAGGAGAAGAGAGCTGGAAAGCAGGTTGGTGGGGTAGGGAGGGAAGGGGGATTACTCAGTATCCTTCCCCTGCCATGCCCACCAAGCCGTGCCCATCAAGCCACACCCACAAAACTGGTAGTAAAAAATACTGAATCCCAGCACTAGTGGGGTCTCCGTTGCTACGCCAAATCATGCAAACAGAAGAAAGTCGGGGCAGAAATTACACCTGTGTGCAGTTTAGATCAGTGGTGGCAACCCTTTTTCAGCTCCCAGGCTGATAATTGTATGCAGCTCACGCGCGCTCGCTCGTGTTCCAGCACCCAGAAGGCAATGCGTGGGCCCCCATCCCGGCATGCGTGCGCAATCCCCTTGCCACGTGCCACATCTGCACATCGCGCTGCAATCCCCTGCAGCATGCTGTCGTCTGTGCATCGCGGCGCCGACGATCCCCCGCCGTGCATTTGGCATGCAGCGCCATCCCCTTGCTGCACGCTGCATGTCTGTGCATGCATGTGCAATTCCCCTGCCGTGCGCCATGCGTCTGGACATGCCTGTGCAATCACCCCTCCAGGTGATGCACATCTGCGCTGCTGCCAACCCCCAGCATGCACTGCGCATCTCTGCGCATGTGCACGCCTGTCCCCGCCCCGATACCCAACAATCAGCTGTCGGTGATGGTGCGGGCTCTTCGGGCGATCACGCGCCAGGGAAATGGCTCTGCGTGTCACTTCCAGCACGTGTGCCATAGGTTCCCCATCATGGGTTTAGATCAAGCCCGTTCCCTCTGCTTCCCCAGATGTCCCTTCGTGCTTTGCCTTTCTAAGTTCTCCTGGCTCTTCTCCATGCTCCCTTCTGATCACCCAGCTTGCCCGTCCCTGAGCTTTTCCTTCTCTCCAGCCATTTGCTCTTCCTTCTTAGATTTCCTTGGCAGTTCCTCTGCACTCCTGATTGTCCAGCCCCATTCATTCCTCCTGCCATTTCTGACCTTGGGACCCCATTCGCACAACCTTCAGCTGGCTTTTAGGCTTCTGCCCCCCAGCATTGGCTTTGGCTTTGGCGTGGCAGTAGCAGGAGGCTGCTCTCACCCACAGCCCCTTCCACCCGGGGCACGCAGGGCAATGGCTGCTAGCTCACTGGCTGTCATATCCTGGTAGTCTTTGAGAGTGGTGTGAGCCCCTTCACAGATTCTGCCTGCTGTGGGGGACCCCAAGCAGGGCTCCCCGCCCCCAGGCGGGGCTGGGGCCAGTTTAGTATCAGTTGCCAAGAGGCACTGCCCGATGGGTCTTGCCCTCTTGTCGGGATTCACTCAGGCAGGGTGTCTCCTTTGCAGGTGTGGCCAACGTGGTTAGCCCAGGCATTGTCCGGACGGAGATTCTGGCGCTACACGGCCGGGCCAGCCGCCTGCTCTACTGGCTCTGCAGCGCCTTCATGAGGGTGAGTCAGGCTGCCAGGCAGCAGCAGCTCCAACAGCAGGTCTTGCTGTGAGGAATTGGGGTGGGGAGGTTTTGGGAATTGCCTTGGGGGGTGGGTGGGAGGTGGGGGGCAACTGGAGCTCCCTGCAGCAGAGGCAAGAGCTGCCCGACGGCTGTTCAGGGAGCCTGCTCAATGCCAGAGGCAGGGCTGGGCTGCTGGGGGTTCGCAGGTGTTTGGGAGAGCCCCTAGCTAAGATTCTGTGTTCGGACAACCCCCGTATGAATCCCACTGCTGGCTGGCCCTGCCCACCCCTCCCCTCCCAGGAGTCCCCACACGGCCTGTTTCGGATGCCAGGTAAGTGCATGGTGCTGTGGGAGGCTGGGAGGGCAAAAAATGGGCCTCCCGGAAGTTTGGGAAGGCCAGAAATGGGCCCCTTTTCTGGCTTCCAGAGAGTCTCCGGAGTCCGGTGGAGGCCATTTTTGTCTTCCCGAGGCTCGAGGAAAGCCTCCGGAGCCTGGGAGGTCAAAGCCCCTCCCCAGTGCAGGAGGGTGACTAGGCCACGCCCACCACACCCTCCCACCCAGCAACTGGGCAGAGAACTCCTTGCTAAAAAATTTTTTTTTAATTAAAAAGTTTTACAAAAAAGACATTTTTAAAAAACAATAGGCCCCCCCCCCCCCCCCCCCCCCCGGACTTCCCAGAGTAAAATACAGGGTGTTATATCTGACAATCTTATTCAAACATACGCTAACAAACTATAAACACTTATACCCCCTTCTGCACTTTAACTCCCTTAATACAGACTAAAATAATAATAACATATCTTCTTAACATATCTTCTTAGCTTCTAATCTTCATTCATAAGCTATTTGAAACTTTTTAGTCCCATGTCTATTTTGAATATAATCAATCCATTTTCTCCAGTCCCAAATATATCTTTCTTGTGAATGTTCTTTCAGGTAGGCTGATATCTTTGCCATTTCTGCTAAATTCCATACTTTTAATATCCAGTCTTCTATAGTAGGTACGTCTTCTTTCTTCCAATGTTGCGCCACTAACAATCTTGCTGCTGTTATTAAGTATAACATTAATTTAGTTTCCAAAACAGTGCAATCTGTAATAATACCCAACAAAAACAGCTGTGGCTTAAAACTTATCTTTTTCTTTAAAATCTTCTGGGTAAGTCCACCATATTTTTATCCAAAAAGCCTTAATTTTTTTGCATGTCCACCACATATGAAAATATGTTGCATCATCACTACCGCATCTCCAGCATTTGGGTTTTTGATTCGTACATACATGCTAATTTTTAGGATCTAAATGCCATCTATAAACCATTTTATAAAATTCTCTCTTAAATTTTGTGCTTGAGTAAATTTCACATTTCTCACCCAAATTTTTCCCCACATATCCATTGTGGTTATTGGCTCCTGAATATTCTGTGCCCATTTTATCATACAGTCTTTAACTAATTCCGTTTCCGAGTCAATTTCAATCAATGCACTGTATAACCTTTTAATATGTGCTTGACCTTGATCCTTAATTTGCTTTACTAAATTTTCATCGGTTCTCATAATACCAATTTTCTGATCTTCTTTCCACCTCGCTTGTAACTGTCCATACTTGTAACTGTCCTTGCTAAAAATGTTGAAGCCCACCCCTGCCCGGAGGATGGGACCCTTGCTCCTCAGGAAACGTTTGGCAGCTGGGCCCCTTTCTCTGCCTCCCCTCCCCCCCACAAAGCTTGCTCTGAGGGGCTTTCCCTGCTCTCTCCCCAGAGCCCCCAAAAGGGAGCCATCAGCACCCTCTACTGCGCCGTCGCCCCAGAAGTGAAGGGGATTTCAGGCAAGTATTTTGACAGCAACTGCACTCTGGTGCTGCCTCAAGCCCTCGCGCAAGACCCAGCCCTGGGCCAGAGGCTGTGGGATGCGCTGGAGAAGGCCACGGGCCTCAAGATGGACAGCCAGCAGGCAGTCTCTGGCCCTCTGCCAAGAGGCGTTCGGGGCTTCTCCCTCTTTATGGCTGGGGAGCAGAAAAGCTGCTGCTCAGCAACATGGATCTCTGAGTCCCTTTCCAAGAACTCTTCCCTGCCAAGCTGCCAAGCCCTGAGAACTGCGAACCACGGCCAGAAAAGCGAAATTCACCCTGGATTTTCTCTCATGCTGTGAATGAAGGACCTTGAAGACTGCTGGGGAGGCCCTCCAGGCCTCTGTCGGAGTTTGTGGGGCCGGGCTCTGCTTTGACTCTCTTTTTCCCAGGCTATTTGCGTGAAGGATTAAGTTTCTTGGAAAGCTGGCCGGAACCTCTCACCTCCTGATGGTTTTTGTCTAGAATTGAGGCTCCTCTCAGCTCTCTCTCTTTCTCTCTCTTTTCTCTTTCTCTCCCTCTCTCCCCCTCTCCCCCTCCTCTCTCCAGCCATGCCTTTGCAACATGCCAGCTTCCCTTATCGGTCCTTCTTCTCTGCTGCCCTGGTTCTGCTGTGGGGTTCTAGCCTTTAAACCATGGATATTCTGCTTACAATAACAGAATAACAGAGTTGGAAGGGACCTTGGAGGTCTTCTAGTCCAACCCCCTGCTCAGGCAGGGAGCCCTATACCGTTTCAGACAAGTGGCTGTCCAATCTCTTCTTGAAAACTTCCCGTGTTGGAGCATTCAGAGTTTCTGGAGGCAAGTTGTTCTACTGATTGTTTAGATGTGGGTAACCTGCATTTGCTCACTTTCCACGCAGCAGTGTTTGTTAAATGTCTAATTTCGAGGGTGGAATAGTGAATGGTGGATCTTCTTACTGCAACAGAATAACCAAGTTTGTTTCACAGTCTAATTCAGGGTCCCCAAACTTGGCAACTTTGAGACTTGTGGATTTCAGCTCCCAGAATTCTCCAGCCAGCGTTGAAGTCCACTAGTCTTAAAAGTTGCCAAGTTTGGAGACCTCTGCTCTAATTCATAGTGAGAGTCTGAGCTGCATGGTGAGAGTCTATGAGCTGCATGGAAAATAGTTAAACAATTATTGCGTGGTTTTAGTTGTGAGCACTTGAATCCTTTTGGAGAGAGGCGGCATTCAAGTCAAATAAATAAATAAATAAATAAAATTATTATCCGGTGAAGATCATTTTTATTTCCTTTGTGAGCCTGGTTGAAGCAGCCATTCTGGACGACTGGATGCCTCAACATGCCCCATAAATAGCCCCACCTGCTTGGGGATGGGAGGAGCTCAGCATTGCAGGCACAATGTGACAGCTAGCTTTTTCCTAAGCAGGCTAGTGGCTCCCCTCTTCGGCCTGAAAGCTGTTAACAGATGTGAACTTCCAAGTCTCGGGCTGGGGGAAGTCTGGGAGTTGAAGTCTGCCCTGAGTCAACTGGCAGAGCAGCTAATTTCCTTCGGATAAATCTTCTCCAGACCAGGGAGAGCATTTGATGGGCTGTGGGATTCTCCCCATTAAAGGCAACCCCCCTGTCAGGGTTACTTTGGCTTACGGCTGGAGGTTCCAGAGAAATCTTAAAACTCTTTTGTTTATAAATTCTTCATTGATTATAATTCTTCTGGCGTCACTTCTTTTAATGTTTTTGGGGTCCGGGAGACAAACGTCTAAATCAGCCAGCAACTGCAATGAAATTCCAAGATTGAAAACCAAAGCTCCTGCAGTGGTGCAAATAGGTTATTAGTGTCAGAATGAATGAAACAAATCGGCACAAGCCCGGTGGGTTCTCTGCCCCACTTCACACACCCCAGCCTCTTATACCTTGGCCCATGGACTTTGAAAATGCAACAGCTTCAGGAGCAACTGCAACAGCAGCCTCTTTGAGCTCCAGGGGTGACCAAGAGGATGGCTTGGCAGGTAATCTTCAGTGGCACACAAGCTTATTCTTATTTTAAAACCCACAAGGGCAGGAATCTGGCTGGGTGGCAGAGACTCAGGTCCTCCAGGCAGGGGAAGAGCAAGGAAGGTGTGTGCCTGGGCAGCCAACTCCGTTTCTAGGCAGGGTTTTGTGCCTGGAAGTGACTTCTCAGCTGGAAGTCGGCTTTCCCCGTGCCCCTCACTTTCCTTTCCGATTCTGAAGAACGGGTGAAGATCTCGGGTGATATGACAGGCTGAGGTCCTTCACAACACACAAAATAGGTTGATTGAGTCATCCATCTTGTTCTTGTGTTGGAAAAATTGGGGGAAGATTTAACTTGAAACTCAACACCTTTTAATAAGCAAGTCTTCTAAATTTAAGACAGTTAATTCAACACTCTCTCCCTTTCCTTCCCTTAATTTCCCATTTTTCTTATCTTCTTTGTATTTTATATAGTAAAATAAAACCTTGATTTAAAAAGAGTTAATTCAACAAGTTGCATTATCATTCAGGAAAAAAATCCATCAGGTGCCTGGAATCCACGGGAACATAGGCTGCTCCCCACCCACCCAGGGCATGGGAGCAGGGAGGGCTGGAATCAGGGTTTCCCCACGTATCACCAGAGTAAAAGTTAGGTGGCTTGTAGGTTCTACAGCTTTTCTGTAGATGCTGGATTGCACCACCTCATCGCACATGAAATTAAACCAATCAGCAAGTTAGCCTTATCAATTAGGCGCCTCTGGATGGGATGAACACAAGCGTCCTGTTAAATGCTCCTAATTGTAATTATGAAGTTTTTAAAATTACATTTATATGCCCTTCTCCGAAGACTCAGGGTGGCTTACAATTTTTCACAACCCAAGCAATAGCCTTCATTCCATTGTATATGCCTGCTTATTACTAAGCGGCATTTTACAAAGTCAGCTAATTGCCCCAACAATCTTGGGTCCTCAATTTACCTACCCGAGAGGATGGAAGGCTGAGTCAACCTTGAGCCTGGTGGGATTGAGCCTACAGTAATTGTAGACAGCTGGATCTTAAGAGCAGGCATTTAAGAGCAGGCATTTAGTAACATGGAAGTGATGATGAAGGGGCTTGTAAACTGATCTCTCGGTCCTTTGCTTAATAGCTTCGAACTGTTCCCAATTGATCCGTGTCAAGTTGTTGGCTCCCCATTTCCAGCCAAGTGATTCCATCACCCCCAGGTTGTTCTGCATCCCTGGCCTGCCCACCTGCGCTCCCATCAGAGGCAACTGGGAATGCTTCCTGTCTGCTCCCCAGTGAAACCAGTACCCTGCAGAGAGCTCTGCCAATGTGTGAGAACTGCTTCCTCCCTGCAAATCATTTGGAGAGGGAGGCTGCTGACCTGCCTATCCAGGTGAGAGGCTGGACTGGAAATGCCTGGCCCTGGACTGGTTTCTAGGAGGGAGGATGCAAACAGCAACTCCCCTCCGACTGCCTCGAGTTGCACCCACAGAGCCCACCACCACACGCCTCGCCTCTGGGCCCAGGTGTGGCAGAAGCCAGGCAGACTGTGGGAGAGAATACAAACTTTATTAAGAGGGGCTCACTACTTTGGCCTCAGTATAAACAAAGCAAACTTCCTGGGCCTTCACTGCCACTGGATGTGCAGGTCAAGGCATTCCGGCTGACTTCCGGAGAAATGCTCATAGTAGCCCGGTAGATGTCTGGGCATTTGTCCAATGGAGGGATCAGCTGGTTGTCTGCGGCCAGCAGCAGGTGGATGGTGCGATGGAGACCTGGCACTGGAGCAGAGAAAGGTAGCGGAGGTGCACCAGGGCAGCGCCCGGGCTCCAGCACTCTCCAACACCTCATCCAGGCAGAAAGGCAGGTAGAAGCTCAGGCTCTTCAGGCAGGGGGGAGTTCTGGAGGACCGGACAGAAGGTTAGCTCTCAACCTTGGAATAGGCTGGGAAGGTGCAGAAGTGTGCAAATGGCTCTCAAGGTAAGCCGACAAGGTGGGAGAACCTGGGAGGCTCAAAACAGCATCCTGCTCCAGGGCAGGCTTCCCTGGCCCCTCAGGGACAGGAAGCTGGCACTGAATTTCTGGAGGTTTGGGCGGTGATTGGCACCATGTGGAAAGACAATTCATCCCTGACGTAGAAGCCGTCAACGGAGAGGGACTGCATCTGGCGCCAGGATGGCGCCACGGGCAGAAGCTCCAGATGGGGCCTGCTACAGTCCAAGGTCAGGTCGGTGAGGGTGTGCCAGGTGTAGAAGGCGGGGCTCAAGGCAGCCGTCGTCCAGGAGGACGATGGCTTTGGTTAGGTGGGCACACAGCACAAATGGGCAAGAAAGTTTCCTCCACTTCCAGGAGCGATGAGCCTGGAGCCAGCCTGGTCTGCACGCGCCATCCAGTGGGCTAGAAGGGATGGAAACCGGGGCGATGGCCCTTGAACTGCTGGCCGAGGATCTCCCAGAGCCTCAGAAACAAACCTCGTTTCTAGAACCGGGGCTGGGAAGGGCCAGAGCAAAGGGGGCCCAGACCAGGGCTTCCACTGGGCTCAACCGTCAACTGAAAGCACCTGCAGGCCCTGGCAAGAGAAGGGCCGTGGCGTGCGTAAGCCAGGTGGAAAAGGAGTCTGCAGACAACCGCTTTGCAGTCGGAGATGTTCAGCTCACACAGATGGCGGCAGGTGGAGCCCACGGCCGACAAGACCTGGGTGTTGCACTGGGTGTGACAGGTCCAGCTTCTTGAGGGAAGGCAAGCTTTCTATCAGGTCAACCAGAGCATCGCTGGGGATCCGCTGCAGCTGGAGATACAGCAGGGACAGGTTCTGTCCCAGGGAGGAAAAAAAAGGGCAGGTAAGCAAAATGTGGCTCTCTCAGTGCACACCCGGGCTCATCGTGAACAGCCTTAGCCTCCCGGTTGTCTCGGTGAACATCTTAACTCTCCTTGGACACTCATTCTTAATTATTACTGCTGTACCTGTTCCCTGATTTTAATTTGGTGCCGTTAACAGATTTTAACATTTTAAATAACTTTAAAATTAAAGATTTTAAAATTATGTCACTAATCTTTTAATGTTTTAAATTTAACTTGTTAGAGACTGGTTTAAAATGTTCTTTTACACTAGCTGTAGGCAGCTCTGGAAAATCTGTTTTGAGATAGTATGTAAAGTCAGGGACGGGGAACGATGGCCCTTTTGTGACTTGTGGACTTTTAAATCCCAGAATTCCGAGCCAGCCAGCTCCGTCCTAAAGGGGCCATAGTTCCCTACCTTTGCTTTAGCTTATTTTGCCTTCCTGCCCATTGCCCTGAGGCCTTGTCTGCCTGTGTTTTCAGGGGCCGCAGGTTGAACTAGGTTATGGCAGGACAGAACTTTTAATGGTGCAGCTGCCTTGGGATCCTATCTGGCCACAAGGGAATCAGATCGCAACGCAATGTGGCCACATCTGAAAACTGCTTCCCCTTCCCAGAAATAACCTTGAAGGCCCTTGAGTAACAGAGGCAGGGGCAGATCTCAGAGTTCCTGGCCTCATCCTGCTTGGATCTCAAGGTGAGTTGGCTGGCTCAGGGTTCCCCTTCTCCATTCCTCCCCGATCAGGTTATAATCTTAGATGCCAGGAGGTTGTATGTTGGTATTTTTCATTTTAATCCACGGTGCCTAGAGTGGCCAGGTGGATGTTGGATATAAAACATATACATCAATAAATTCCTTTTATCCTGAATTCTCTTTGCTTTGATTGGCTCAATTATCACATTATTAGGCATTCAGACTTCCTAGTGCAGCTAGAAACAAGGAAGAGAGCTGAATGTTTCACAGAAGGTGGCTAAAGCATATAATTTCTGCTATTTTACCTAATTTACTTATTCAGTCCAAGTGGTACCAGAACTAGAAAGGAGGAACCCAGCAAAACAGGTGCTTATCAACAGGGCAGCTGAGGTGGGAGGCCCAATGGCTGCAGAGCTGCTTGAAGGACCAGGCAATGCCAGCCCAGAGAAGAGGGACTAGAGGCCCCACCCCACCCGCAGCCCCTCTGTCCACCTTGCAGCGGCTGGAGATCATCTGAGCCACGTCCTGGTGACCAGCTGGGAGCATCTGCCCAGGTCCAGCTCCGTCAGCTGCGGCACCAAAAGCAGCAAGTCAGAACCGGCCGCGTCACGCGCCGCCAGCGATCCCCATGAAGTCGATCAGCTCCCGGACCAGGCAGCCGGCTGGAAGG